>RBNK01002492.1:0-10896 GCA_003990785.1 Endogone sp. FLAS-F59071 | reverse complement strand
TATATAAAAACTACCTAATTTATACTATAAGTAGTAAAGCAATTCTAAAGACTTAGTTACTTAAAAACTATAATCTAGTTGATTACTTAAAAACTATCTAATTTATACTATAAGAATAATTTAGTTAGTTATTTAAAAACTGTCTAATTTATACTATAAGTAATAAAGCAATCTTAGAGACTTGTAACCTAGTTAATTATCTAAAATGTAAGAGTGATATATATAAAAAGTAACAACAAACACTTGCAGAAATATAACAAACAGCATGCCTGCCATCAACCACCAAAACCAAAGGACTCAAAAGCCTTATCCAACTCAACCACAGCAAAGAAATACTGCCAGACATTCAACACTACTTCGACCAAACTATGAACAGATCAAGAACATAGTAGAGAATACAATCATTAACCAACATAATGAACCAGTACTACTATACATAAGAGTGACCTAGGAGAACACTATTGAAATGGTAGAACTTGCAAAAAGAAATATCAACATCTACCAATTTCACAATACCGCCAGACAATTCTGAAGTTACTATCAAATGAGATATACCTTACAGTTAAGATAGGAAAATCGTCAAGAAACAACAGAACAAGAATCCATCAGAATTTTGGGATTAAACCGCTAGGAAAGGTATATAGCTAGAAGGACTTTCAAAGTATTCCAATACTGGCCTTCCACATTGAAACATCTTGGTAACCTGAGCCTGCGTCAATGGGAACACTTACGAAATGAAGAAGAAGAAACTTTGTTACTCTATCTCTTGGAAAATTACCCAATAGATAATAACTGTCTGGAAGAAGAAACCAATACTTCCTTATCAGGATCAGATATAAAAGAAGACATAGGCACCGCTGACATCGTAGGCACTGCCGACATCATAGGCACTGCTGACATTATAGGCACCACCGACATCATAGGCACTGCCAACATCATAGGTACCGCCAACATCGTAGGTACTGCCGACATCATAGACACTACCGACATCTACAATATAGATTTTATTAACATATTATTTGACTTCTAAATTAGTAACCAATATTCTGAGTAGTAATCTGGGCAGCTACCCATATAGTACCTTGAGAATTTGTATAAATACTCCTCAAATCTTTATTCAATAAACTTCAGTTCAATAGCAGTGCACACTCAAGATTCCTTTGAGAGCTAAAGATCTCACCCCTCTACTCACATCAAGAGCACTAAAGACTATAAGTCTGAAATTCCTAATTAATATTTATATAAAGAAACAAAGTACTTTCGATACCTTAGAAACCTTGCAATGTACTCGGAGATTCCTAAGTCTAACATGGATTAGTATCATCAGATGCTTCCTCACAGGCAGTTTAGGAGAAACCCCCTTACAACTTGGTAGCAGCGGTAACGAAAAACCATTATAATAATCAGAAACATACTACTAATATTTTTACAAAGGCCTAGAATTACTAATTTCTTTTTAGATACAACTGACATACTCAGAGTGCTACTAAAAACACTACACACATCTCACTCCCATCAGCTAGAGAGGCTATATACATCATGGAACCCTTCAAGTGGACACAATATCAGCAACTACTATGAAGTACTGATTCAACAACAGTAGCTCATTTATGAGGTGAAACATACCTTGAACTCTACAACGAACTTTTAGAAGAGTTCAAAAACCCTCTTACAACTAAAGCCTACTTCGAAGCATTTCAAGATTTCCTCTACGAAAACATCAAAAGAGATCGTAACATTGTTTCCATCACACAAGCTAAACACCAATTCACCAACCTTACAACTACCATACAAGGATATAATAATTGCCAAGTTATCAAAGAGTGGATTACCAACTCGCAATTTGATTACTCAACACATCGAGGCACCATCTACTATAGAATTACAAACAGATTATTCAAAAAATTAGTAGTGGAAGATCTCACACGATTTGTCGAAACAACACCATTAGGACCAACTATACTTATCACACTACTATCTATCGAGGAACCTATCAATCTTATAACATCTATATTTTGACATACATCTGGACCAAGCAAACCAACATTTAGAGAAGCAACCAATATAAGTGACTTACACGAACCTGATACAACCATCTATCATGATACTGACACTGCATTTATTGAAGACGCTGATATAACTGTTCGAAGAATTATACTCGAAGCAGACATACTTGAAGAATTGGAAGATCTCGACTCAGAAGATGAAATATTTGATCACGAAGTAAGAGAATACATCCAACAAACAGATAGAGGAGAAAATAAACTTCCAACATCACCACTACTCGCACTAACTACATTTACTGATATAATGGCTGACACTGCAATCGCCGCACTAATCGCACAAGTAGTAGCCTTAACTGCACTTGTAGGATAAGTAGTACAACTCAGTCAGATAACCAAAGCAGTCAACCTACAACCTTTTGATAGAGAAGCAAAAGAGGTTGCTGCATTTATATCAGCTATTGAAGCCAATTACAACACCAACAGCTGGAATGATGATCGAGTACCAGATGATAGACTCACCAACAACGTTAATTATACACCTGAACAAGTACATGCCAAGTCATATGCACAGGTCAACAAAATTGCTGGATTTCTCAGAAAATTGGCAGCAATCTGGTGGCAAAATCTGCTTAGAAAACCTTTAACCTGACAAGATACAACCTTGGTAGCAGCTCAACTAGCTAATGCAGTCTAACCAGAATATCCAAACATCCCCGTCCAATAAGGTCTTAGATCCTTACTGATTGACAAGTTCCACAGTAGCGCACATATTGCCGAAGCAAAGAAACGACTAGCCACAACAAGATTCAACACTGAAGGAAGTAAAACCTTTGAAGCTTTCACCACAGAAATTGATGCTAATCTCATCATCATTGGAATGCTGTATGACAATGACAATTATATCACTTGTGGTGCATGAGCCGACACCTTATTCAAAACTCTTCCACAGTGGCTGGAAACTCACATTAAGGAGAGAGGGAGCCCATGTGCTCATGAACAATAGTGTTTTGGCATAGTCATCAAATTAGCATGTACAATTCTATCAGCATAACAAACATGAACAGAAAACAAGAATCACAACTCTGGCTCAAACAGCAAACCAACAACTGATACTTACCATTGAGGAGGATTTAACCCCTGAGGAGGATTCAGAGGAGGACAAGGAAACTATAACAATAACTCAACATGGCGAAACAATTTCAAGAAAGATAAAAACAAGGATGACTGGAAGAAAACAAAGACTTGCTTCAATTGTGGAAGATAAGGATATATTATACCTGAGTGTAGAAGTACCCATACTATTTTGGGAGAAAAGATTACAAAGAAAGAAGAAATCAAAGGTACAAGCAAAAGCATAACTACTGAAGAAGAAACAGATCCAAGAGATATCAGCCAACTGTACGTAATTGAAGAAAAATACAGCTGAGGATACTGCAAGTTGAATGAACAGGAACAAATCACCCTCATCAATTGGAACATAGTGCAAACAAGATACCCATTCTGTGACCAACATATCTATTGTGCAGAACACATGTGCAACTGTTCAACAACTCACCTCATACCAGATGGAACTAAAATAGAAGACTTTCTCACTATCAAAAAGAAGGATTGAAGAATAAAACCGCAACCAAGACACTGACAGATGCTACCAATGAACAATGGACCCTACTATGGCAAGAACCCACACCCATATACTAATAACACCAGAGAAATTTACAATATTTTCTGGAGAAGCTATCAATATGTTGGTAAAGGAAAGTTCTGGGGAGACAAGAAAAGATATGAACAAGGAGTATATTGGGACGAAATCTACCCACAAGATCTTTGGACTGTCCATGACTCATCTACTATAGATGGCAAGAGATGTGACCCAGCCTACAATGGCACTTGGCAAGAACTAGCCAATATTGAAGAAGGAAGGCAAGAAGATGAAGAAGAAGAATGGGAAGAATCATTAGAAGATAAATGACTATACATGATACAAGAAACTAATAATGAAACCAACTTTCTAGTCGAAAAGAAGTACCCGGATGCTATAATACCTACCAAGAGAACAGCAAACTCTGCAGAATATGATATCCATGCAAATAAAGATGCACTAATCCCACCAGGATCAATTTTCCTGATCAAGACAGGAATCGCCCTAAAGCCACCAACTGGAACTTATATACAAATCCTGGATAAAAGTAGCAAAATCAAGGAAGGAATCTTAATCAAAGCAGGAGTTATTGATGTAGACTATACTGGCGAAATTATACTTGCAGTTCACAACTTATCAGCTTGCCGCAAATACCGAGTTACCAAAGGAGCCAAACTGGCACAGTTTGTATTCATCAAACTGGACAACTCAGTAACAGCCAAAGTCATAGAACAACTTTCAAAAACTGAATGTGCCACAGGAGGATTTGGATCAACAGACAAAAAGAAACCTACACTCACCAAAGATGAACATTGGTACCTGAAAATGGCACAAGGAATAGTATCATATGGATGCTATTCTCATGGAAACAGAACCTACTGTGCAGACGATACCTGGAAATGCTGGAGTTGTATTGAAGAAAGTAAAAAACTACAAATCCAACAGTTAGCAAAGGAGGAAGAAGAAGCGAAACAAGCATACAAAGCTATAAAATTACCAACCAAGGAAAAGAAAACAGATTGGTCAATCGAAGATACAACAGATATGTGGTCTATTAAAGAAATGAAAGTGGAAGAAATAGAGGAAAAAGTAGAACATGGAACCTTATCATCACTTAGAAAGAAGATAGAACTTCTTTTTTACAAAGGAACAATGAAGAACGAAACAGTCAATATATTGATTAACAGTGGAGCAACCTGCAATTTTATCAGCAAACAGCTAGCTGACCAACTCAAAGTAATCAAGTCACCCTGTGAAGCAGCAATGATTGTAGAAGTCACTAATGGAGAAACCCAACGAGTCACCTATACTACAAAAAATCTTCCAATATCAATTGAATCATATCAGGATGCATTAAATTTTAAGATCATAGGCATGCCTGGACTAAGTATAATATTCGGAAAAAGTTGGCTAGATCAGAAGAATCTAAACATTAACTGGCCAAGTGGAACTATGGAGTTTACTTATCAAAACAAGGATATCAAATTGATCTCCAAATCAAGAAATGGCAAGATCTGACTCTACTCAGCTAAAAAATTCTACCAACACTTCGAAAAAGACAATATAGTTTACTGCTGCATTATTACGGAAAAGGACATTGCTAAAATTACCACTGAAACAGACATAGACATTAATAGCCTAGACATATCTTTACAACCACTTATCACTGAATTTGCAGACCAATTTCCTATAAACCTACCAGAAGGACTACCACTAAAACAAAGTATTGATTACCGAATTGATTTAATACCTGGCGTAGAACCATTATTCAAGAAAATTTATCAATTATCCAGATCAGAGTTACAAGAACTCAAGAAGACTCTAGAAGAATTAATTGAACGAGGATCTATTCAACCTAGTACATTACCTTTCGGAGCATCTATTATATTTGTCAAAAAGAAGGATGGAATTAGAATGTGCATTGACTATCGACAACTCAACAATATAACTATCAAAAACTGATATGCATTGCCTAACATCATGGAATTATTCGACCAACTCAAAGGAGCAACCATATTCTCAGTAATCGACTTACAATCAGGATATCATCAGATCCGTATTGCCGAAGAAGATATCCCGAAAACAGCATTTAGAACCCGATATGGACATTATAAATGGAAAGTCATGCCTTTTAGACTGACAAACACACCTACAACATTCCAAGGACTGATGAATGATATATTCAGACTACTACTCGATGAATTCGTAGTTGTCTACATCGATGACATACTGATCTATAGCAAAATAAAAGAAGAATACATACAACATCTCCACCGAGTACTAGAGATCCTGAGAAAACATCAGTTGTACGCTAAACTCAGCAAGTGTAACTTTTTACAGAAAGAAGTTGTATATCTTGGACACTGAATCAATGAACAAGGCATTCTAGTCGACCCTGCAAAAATTGAGATAATCAAGAAATAGGAAAAACCAACAACAATCAAGGAAATACAATCCTTTCTAGGACTAGCAGAATACTATCGACGGTTTATCAAGAACTATGCAGAAATTGTAGCATGCCTATATGATCTGACAGTTATAGGCACAAATGTTATTTAAGAATGGAATAACAACTATGACACAGCCTTCGAAACTTTGAAAGAAAAGTTAACAACTGCACCTGTCCTTAGAAGCCCAGATCAGAACCTACAGTTTGTAGTAATTACTAATGCCTCAGATTATGCAATTGAAGCCATACTTTCACAAGAAGACCAACCTATTGCCTACCATTCAAGAAAAATGTCATCTGCAGAAAGAAATTACCCCATTCACGAAAAAGAGTTACTTGCAATAATCGACACAACACAGGCTTGGAGACACTATCTGATAGGCAATAAATTCCTGATCTATACAGATCATGAGTCACTCAAATACCTGAACAAACAGCTGACCCTCTCCACCTGACAAGCGCGATGGATGGATCATCTCAACAATTATCACTTCGAAATAATTTACAAACCTGGAAAGCTAAATGTTATAGCAGATGCATTATCCCACCAACAACAGAAGGATGAACAAATCAAAGCTATTATCAAAATCACAGACAACTAGATACAAGAAATTCAAGAAGGAGTTCAGTTAGACAAAGAAGCACAAAAAATTATAGAAGAACTCAACACTAAACCAGACATGATAAACAAATTCAAGATCCGAAACAACAATCTCTATTATGAAGATTGACTCTTCATACCATCAAATCTTTATGTCAGGATTCTACAAGAACACCATGATATACCCTTAGCAGGTCACTTTGGATTTGATAAAACTTACGAAGCACTCACTAGAAACTTTTACTAGCCGAAAATGTTTACAAGCACCAAGAGCTTCATAGCCTCTTGTGACACTTGTCAACATAACAAAATACTCAGACAATCACCCATTGGACTATTACAACCACTACCTGTATCTGCCGAAAAATGGGAATAGATCAGTATGGATTTCATTGTCTAACTACCGAAAACAATATCTGGGAAAGATGTAATAACCGTCTTCATCGATCAACTCAGCAAACAAACTCACTTTGTTGTGAGCAAAACAACTGATACTGCACCAGAAGTAGCAAAAATATTTTTTGACAATATTTTTCACCTATATGGACTACCACAGATTATTATCTGTGACCGAGATCCAAAGTTTATAAGCAACTTTTGGTAATCACTATTCAAAATACTTGGAACAAAAATAGCACTCTCAACTGCATTTCACCCACAGACTAATGGACAAATAAAACACATGAACCAAACATTGGAACAAATGCTTAGAACTTACATCAACTATTGACAGGATGATTGGGACAAACACTTAACAGCTGCCAAATTCGCATGCAATAATGCTCAGCAAAAGTCAACGAAACTATTGCCATTCTTCCTAAACTATAGCTATCACCCACTGATACCAGCAACTCTGTTACTGGAAAAGGTCGAATCAATAGTACAAGCCATCGATGACTTCACCACACAAATGACCAACCTGCTGACCAAAGTATAAGATACAATTCGCGAAGCACAAGTACAACAGACAAGATATATAAATGAAAAAAGGCATGAAGAATCATTTGAGATAGACGAAATGGTCTTACTGTCTTCAAGACATATCACATTGTAACAGTTATCTAATCAACCTTCAAAGAAACTTCAGAACAAGTTTCTCGGACCATTCAAGATTATTGCAAAAATATCAGCTGTTGCTTACAAACTGGAGTTACCACCAACAATGAGGATTCACCCCATGTTTCATGTATCACTACTGAAACGTTACACACCAAATAATGATGATCTATTTCCAGATAGATAGGTCAAACCACCTGCACCAATCTTGATCAATGATATGGAAGAATTCAAAGTAGAAGAAATCTTAGATCAATGGATTACCAAACAGGGCAATAGATTGATACTGCAATACCTAATCAAGTAGAAAGGATACCCCTTACATGATGCTACATGGGAACCGCTTAGCAATCTGACAAATGCAAATGAAGCACTGGAAAAATATTACAAGTCCCTACAGAAATAGCATAGATGCTATTTTTTCAAAGGGGAAAGAGTTGTAAGAGTGATATATATAAAAAGCAATAACAAACACTTGTAGAAATATAACAAACAGCATGCCTGCCATCAACTGCCAAAACCAAAGGACTCAAGAGCCTTATCCAACTCAACTATAGCAAAGAAATACTGCCAGATGTTCAACATCACTTCGACCAAACTATGAATAGATCAAGAACATAGTGGAGAATACAATTATCAACTAACATAATGAACTAGTACTACTACATGCAAGAGTGACTCAGGAGGACACTATTGAAATGGTAGAACTTGTAAAAAGAAATATCAACATCTACTAATTTCACAATACTGCTGGACAATTCCGAAGTTACTATCAAATGGGATATGCCTTACAGTTAAGACAGGAAAATCATCAAGAAACAACAGAATAAGAATCTACCAGAATTTTGAGATTAAACTGCTAGGAAAGGCGCATAGCTAGAAGAACTTTCAAAGTATTCCAATACTGGCCTTCTGCATTGAAACACCTTGGTAACCTGAGCCCGCATCAATGGGAACACTTATGAAATGAAGAAGAAGAAACTTTGTTACTCTATCTCTTAGAAAATTACCCAATGAATAACAACCGTCTGGAAGAAGAAACCAATACTTCCTTATCAGGATCAGATACAAAAGAAGATGTTGGCACCGCCGACATCGTAGACACCACTGACATCATAGGCACCACCAACATCGTAGGCACCACCAACATCGTAGGCACTGCTGATATCATAGACACTGCCGACATCATAGGCACTGCTGACATCGTAGGCACTGCCAACATCTACAATATAGATTTTATTAACACATTATTTGACTTCTAAATTAGTAACTAATATTCCGAGTAGTAATCTGGGCAGCTACCCATATAGCACCTTAAGAATTTGTATAAATACTCCTCAAATCTTTATTCAATAAACTTCAGTTCAATAGCAGTGTACACTCAAGATCCCTTTGAGAGCTAAAGATCTCACCCCTCTACTCACATCAAGAGCGCTAAAGACTATAAGTCTGAAATTCCTAATTAATATTCATATAAAGAAACAAAGTACTTTCGATACCTTAGAAACCTTGCGATATACTCGGAGATTCCTAAGTCCAATGCGGATTAGTATCATCAGATGCTTCCTCACAGGCAGTTTAGGAGAAACCTCCTTATATAAAAACTACTTAATTTATACTATAAATAGAGCAACCAGTTGGTTGCCCAAAAACCATCTAATTTATACTATAAATAATTTTTAAAGTAACTATAAGAGTAATTATTCAAGCAACAGATTTAGATAAAGAAAAAGAATATATAAAAGATAAATCTCAATACTGCTATAAAGATAACCAATAAGATAAATAAGAATACCTGCTATTAGAACTATAAATAGACTTTAAGTTATCTCCTATAATAGAGATAACTATTACAATACTACCTATCATTAAGAACCTCTACTTCTGAATATAGATAAAGTTAAAATAATAATTAATGAAGCAATCAGCCAATGACACTATGAAACTGACTGAATATATGTTAAAGTCATATTAGAAGATAATAATGATATAGTATAATATTTACAAGATAATATAAATCTATTCAGAATATTTAATATTTCTAAACAATATCAGGTTTACTATCAAATATATCAGAAAAATGGTTAATTAATCCATAAACTATTTTACTAAGAGCTATAAACTATTTTACTAAAAGCTACAAACAAAATAGCTATAGATACAGATGCTAGTTATAAACTATGAACTATTATTGACAAACAGCTATAAGCTACTCTAGAACTCTGCTAGAACAATATCACAAACTGCAAACATCTTTAGAACAATATTACAAACTACAAACTAGCTAGAACAACCTACAAACAGCCTGAGAACAGCCTATAAGTATAGATGCTAGTCATAGACTACAAACTGAAAATAGTTTCCTAATATAGGTTATACTTTATTCATTGTCACTAATAATATATTAGTATCCAACCTTTATCAAAGCCAAGAATCAAATAGGATTAACTGATACTGAATTCAAACAAGAAGAATATTCTACTTTTTCAAATAATAGCTATAAGTGATCAACTAAATTAAAATACTCTCACTTAGAAAATGGAATAAAATTCTTAATAAATAACTAAATAGAATACTAGAAGTTATAAAGGAGAAATACCTCCAAAACAGTACCTACATTATCTTAGACTTCTTGAACAGAGAAGACTTAAAATCATCTAATCAATCTGAGATAGATAAAGAAATTCTCCTTGAAGAAATACTTGAAATAGAATTACCTGATATAGTAGTTTCCAATTTAGAAATATCAAATGAAGTATTGTTAAATGGGGCATGCTGCAACAAAACCAGACAAAATGAACATTTGACATCAATTGTTGGAGAAAACAGAGATGCGCACAATTAGGTCCACGGGCTCAAAGAGTCATTTCCAGCATCGTTTTTCTTCCAATTAGCCTCAGCTTCTCGAAATAATACCCAAATCTCAAAAAAAAAAAAAAAAAAAAAAAGGCGATCAGCCTTAAACACGTCAACGCTGTACATGTACATTGATCCCGCAAGAGTAAGACCATCCAATTCCCAAATCACAAAGGAAACCCCTTTCAATCAAAAAACCTTCCTGCCCTCAAAAAGAATTGCATTAAAGCCAATGTCAAATATTGAATGAATAAAGATGCGTGCAGACAATCGAGGGTGTGTATGAAGA
>RBNK01002491.1:0-10897 GCA_003990785.1 Endogone sp. FLAS-F59071 | reverse complement strand
AAAAAAAAAAAAAAGTATTATATAATATGGGTTATATGCGGAAATTTACGGTAAAAAAAATAAATAAGGTAACGGGGTGAATTCCAAAGCCATTCGCATTCGGAACCGACTCCCGACTCCAGTATAAGAATGGTGAATTATTTCAAGCATCCTCATTCGGAACCGACTTCAATACAAGTACCCTCCCAGCCATTGCCTCTAATCCTAAACAAACCATGAAAACGGTCAATCGTCAATTGGTATATCCTAGTTTCTCGGTACTGTCGTCTCCGCTATCAATTGACCCCGATAACCGCTCAATCATTAACACTGCAAATTATCCTCCCCTTTATTCAGAATCAGAAGTCTTGCAGGACATGCACATCCAAGAAACGATGCGACACGCATAGTAAGAATAATGGCGAACCAAGAACACCTCCGAACAATGCCTGTGATGCTTGCAAGAAGCATAAAAAGAAATGCGAGTGTCTTGCTGGCTATCCATGTGGTCGCTGTAAAAAGACTGGAGGCGTGTGTGTCCCTCCACAAAACTACAAACAGATAAACGGACAGGTAAGTTTTAACGAAATGACTTTGAAATGTAAATCAGCGAGCAATACTAAGTATTTTGTGAATGAAGCGTTCTTGGATTCTCAAAGCCGTTCCTATTAACCTAATACAGAAATCAAGGTCATTCAGACAAGGTGGCCGCGACGGTTCAGGCATCGGTGGCACCGGTGGCGCTATGAACTTCAGAGCTTGCGTCGCGGCTACTGAGTCGCTCGGGGCAACGTGTAGCGCGCTGCAGGAGTCTTTGAAGGCAGGTGGAAGTTGCGCCGAGATGATGGAGTCTCACCCGGCCGCGCCATTGCCACTGAACACAACTGGCTTCGACAATGGTTACGCAGCTTCGACAGCGCAGAAGGGTATGGAGGTCGTCTCCGTGTTGGTCAATAAAGAGCCAACAATGATCCAGGCGGTCAGCGAAGAGCTATGTTTGCTACGTTTATATGATTCAGGTGAGCAGTCACGTTTTTGCTTTTTTGTAATTAATTAATTAATTACGTGACTCTCAGCCTTCCGTGTTCCAATAGCTGACTTCTTCATGCAAGACATCGGGGAAATTACGTCGATGAATGTACCCTCCGGGACGTCGCTGGCCACTGGTAACGATGATGGATACGACTCCGACCAAGCGGAAACATCTCCAGTAATGCCATGTTATTTTTCGGAACGCCTGAAAGGATTAACTGAAAATTTCAAAAAAGAAAACCATAAAATTTGTAGCCAAATTATTGATGTTTATTAACAAACATTATCCTCTTGTAATATATATCTTATTTATTTTTTGATTTTAGTTCCATATTTTGCAATACCAAACAAAACAATTCAAATAGCATTGCTTATAATAAACTCAAATTTGAAAAAGTCTAATTTATAATATAAAGGTTTCAATTCTACAATAGAGGGCTTCATAGTTTCTATGCATTTAGGTAATTATTTTTGAAGGCAGACTGATTTTTTTTATTAAGTCATCAGGTCATGTAGATGAGTCGATGTAAATGATGTAAATGAGCCAAGATATTAATGAATCAAAGATATGACTGCCATTTTAGCATTAGTATTGCTATTGTGACCCATAACGTGTAAAGTGCCCGAAAATATGAAGACGAATATTTTTACACAAGCCGCCGCCCCTTCGACGACGACGAACGCAAGCCACGCCGCCGTTCGAGGACGAAGAACACGGGCCACATTTTCTTTTGTTTGATAGTTGAGTTCACGCCAAATGTATAAATACTCTTAGTTGCCATTCAATAAACTCCAGTATTGGGCTGGTCCTTGTCTATTGCCCGAAACTTAGTGTTTGTAAGTCGTAGTAAAGCAGTAAAGCCTGGATTGCAGCAGGGACAATAAAGTCCGCAGAGCGCGCAGTCATTACTCAATTTCTTTTGTGTGTTTTAGTTTTGTATTATGTTTAGTTTTCTTTAAATTCACATCTACGAATTCTTAGAAATACTGGCTATATATCCAACTCGTTTATTCGTAACTGAATAATCCTCAAAATCTCCAAAATACAACAAAATCAGCCAATTAAATCAGAAAATCTGAATTCTTCTTTTAACCCAATTCTCTCATACTAATTGGTTTTGATTTCTATTCTAGCAATTAGTTTCTACCTTTAATTTTTGGTTTTCTCTACTAATTTTTGGAAACTAGTTTTTATCTTTGCTCTCAATTGGTAAATTTTATTCTGTTTAATTTTTCTAGGTAGAGAAGGTAAAGGCTTGTCAACTGCATAGTGTAGTGATCTTTTTAATTCACTAATTTGTACTTCTTGTTCTTTATTTTTCTTGTAAGACTCCTCCAACTTTTTTGAATTGTCTTCTAGTTCTTGCTGAAGTTTTTTTATCAACAATTCTTGCTTGTTAATTCTATCTTTTGCTTCCCACAATCTTTTGGACTTTTCTTTAATCTCTCTTGTCTTATTCTCTGAGTCTTCTCTTAATTCTGCCTTTTGAGTGTCATTGAATAATTTACCAGTTTCAGTAAAAGAAATAAAGTGAGTTTTAGCATTGATTTCTCATTTCACAATAATTCTCATAACAACTTTATTCAACTTATTTAACTTACTTTTTTTAATCTTCTCTAATAATTCCTTGGGTTTATCTATTTGTCAATAAATTCTCTCATTTTCAATATCTTCCTCACTTAATTCAGAATAGTCTAACAAAAGTTTTCCAACTTTTTTTGCCAAACCTTCTCTTTGTTCTTTAAAATATGTTAACTCTATCAGGAAACTATTTTCAGTTCATAGTCTATAACTAGTATCTGTGCTTGTAGGCTGTTCTCAGACTGTTCATGGGCTGTTCTAGCTAGTTTGCAGTTCGCAATATTGTTCTAGAGGTGTTTGTAGTTTATGATATTGTTCTAGTAGAGTTCTAGAGTAGTTTACAGTTATTTACCAATAATAGTTCATAGTCTATAACTAGCATCCATGTCTATAGCTATTTTGTTTATAGCTCTTAGTAAAATAGTTTACAGCTCTTAGTAAAATAGTTTATGGATTAATTAATTATTTTTCTGATATCTTTAGTTTTCTCTTCTAACTCTTTTTTCTCTTTAACCAATCCATTCTTACTATTCTTTAACTCATTGATTATATTTTAAAGTTTGAAAGAACTCTTCTAATACATAGTGAAAATAATATAACCTTGTTGAGAATTTTTAATAGGAAAGTTTTTACAAAATCCTAGTTAATTAGTTCTAGAATAGTAGGTTATAATATTGTTAATCAATTCTTTATTAGGATTATTAGTATAGTAAGTATCTCTTAGTATCTTAATTAACTTTACCTAACTTCTTTGGTGGTTAAATTATTATTTTCATTAATGCTAAATCTTTCTCTTAGTTTATTAATTTCTTTATCTTTATCTACTAATCAACTTTTCAATACTTCTATTTCATTTGATAATTCTTTATTTACTTTTTGTTGCATTTCTAGAATGTTTATCATAGTTTTATTATTTATTCTTTTAATATACTTATATTCTTTTTATAATAGTATATTAAATATATAAATGATTTTAGTATTTTGCTTCAAAAAGTAGGAAAAGTTAGCTATATTGTCTAAAGATTAAACTTTTTAACTTGATAATAAGAAGGATAAAAGGAGGTAATAGAGGGATTGATTTTATTTTATTCATTATTCACTATCAGTATAGATTGGTCTTAAGTAAGTAATATCTTTAAATTCATCCTGAACAAAGGGGCAAATATTATAATAAAGATATTCTTGATGTTTCAATTCTATAGAAAGAGGTATAAGCACTGGAAATGACAAAGCTTTGATTTTTTTTGGTAGTTTTTAAGGGTTCTAATTTACTAGCTTTCAATAATTTGAATTCCTAGAAAGAACTATTAGTAACTTCTTGAGCTTTGATTATCTTGAGATTAGTATTAGTAAAATAAAAATGTTAAAACTTATGCAAGCTAGATAATTTTTAAAATAGATTTCTAGGCTACTAATGATGTCATAATATTGAAAACCTTTATTACTATTATAACATCAAACTTTATTTAGTCTAGTAATACTAGACCTTTTCACTATATCTATAATGTGATCTATACAATCTACTATAAATTTACAATAAAGCCTTTTGATTAATCTAAAGCTACTATTATACTTGAATTTAGTATAGCTAGAAACTATAAAGTTCAATTCAATACTTTCATAGTAACTACAGATAACTATATATAGATAAAATCAAAGGATAGTATTGTTTTTATTTTGTCTATCTGCATTGTTGCAAGTGATTTTTAAATGTTTTTTACCTTTATTTAATTGCTTAATTCTATTGAAGACTAAGCTAAGTATAACATTTGGATCCTTTTCAAGAAGTTCATTCTTATCAAGAATATAATTAATTTGCTTATAGACCACTTTGTTTTGAATACCAAATAGATATACTTTATGAGCATTAAGATAATATACCTTATCAATTTGTTAGTCTGAATGAGGTATATATATGTTTTGAGCTTAGTCATAATTATAATAGGTCACTGCATTAATGCTATAGTATAGTACTTTATCTTTTAGTATAGAATAATTTTAATTAACAAGTTTCCTTTGCTCTTTTGTCAACTTAGTATTTTTATTATAATAATTTCTCTCCAGTTTAGCTTTAGCCAGATGCTCTTTATATTTCATTAATAAATTTTAAGCTTCTTTCTCTTTATAAGCTTTAAACTATAAGTTATTTTACAAATGCTAGCAAGTATCATATAAATCAGTCCTCAGACTTATAATTTGAATATATGGAGTTAACTGGTGCTATAATTTGTAGAATACATTATACTTGAGGTTATGTAATTTATTATTATCCTTCAAGCTAGCTAAAAAAATCTCAGTAAACAGACTTATAGCTCATTTCTGCTGATAAAAAAATAATTGATAGAGTAACTTAATTAATATTTCTTATTAGGTTAGATAAGCTATAAACTTTGGTATAATTTAGTAAAAAATTCTTAATAGTAGTAGCAATATCAATATTAATAACTATCTTGGTTTTTTTACTATAGTATTCTTTTTATATTACTATAGACTTATAGTAAAAGATCATTTTTTAACAAATGATTTTGAATGTTTTAAAATAATTGTAGCCAATGCTAAGCATATTGAGGTAAGTTTTTTGGCAAATTAGAGTACTATAATTTCAGTAATAGACAGTTCTCTTATTGACTCAAGTCTTGTTCTTAAGGTATATACCAACTAGTACTTGTTACTTCTCTATCTATAGATCTGAGTTGAGCAATTAAGAAAATATATTGTTTAGATTTTGTTAGAGCTTGAAAATTTTTGTACAGTTTAGTAAATTTTTCTTTTGATATCTTGGCCAAGTAATTACAACTACAGTTCACTTTTAAGAAATAGAGAGCTTTCTCATATTTGTTTATAAATATGTTATCTACTATATATATATTTATATATATATTTTATATACAGTTTATCTGGTTTTGTTAAATTTCTTTTACATAGTATATTGAGAATACATATAGGAATATCCCTATACATCTATATATCTGTATAGCATTCTACTTAGAGATTTTGCTTTTTTTTTCTAGACTCTTAGGATATTTCTAGTAATTCTCACTTCTTAAGATTTAATTCCTAACTTTATCTAGAAATATCTTCTTGATGAGCAGTATTTATGCATTTATTAAAATTAATATATAATTATTAGTAAATTTTATAGGTGATTCTCTCTATATCCAAATATTCTTAAATAGCTTTAGTATTAGATACTTTGAAAATATATGGAGCAATTTTCTTGCCTTGTACTTATTTCAAAATACTTTTGATGGTACTATAGTTTTTTAGTTCTATAGTAGATTTGATGTAAATTAGTTTTATATAGTTATTTTTATATAGAGATAGTCCTATATCAAGTGAACTTCCTTCCATTCATCACTTTCAGTAGTTTATTGATATCTTGGCTACTGTGACACAGGATATAGTGATTTTTGAATATGTGCTATCTCTACAGCAGGTGATTTATTTTTTGTAGCTCAAAAGGCTTTGATCACTTTTATAGTATTAATAGCTGTCATTATGTCTCGAGGTTACCAGCCTCATCAGGAAACTATTTTCAGTTCATAGTCTATGACTAGCATCCATACTCATAGGCTATTTGCAGGCTGTTTGCAGGCTGTTCTAACCAGTTTATAGTTTACAATATTGTTCTAGAGATGTTTGTAGTTCATAATATTATTCTAGCAGAGTTCTAGGGTAGTTCATAGCTATTCACCAATAATAGTTCATAGTCTATAACTAGCATCCATATCCATAGCTATTTTGTTTATAGCTCTTAGTAAAATAGTTCACAGCTCTTAGTAAAATAGTTCATAGATTAATTAACCATTTTTCTAATACTTGAGAGAGCTTATAGCTATAAGCCTCTCTTAAGAATGTATGATTGCTTGTATACAATTGCTGGAGTGTTGGAACTCCAAATGCTCAAGTATATTCGAAAAAGTCAAGTATATTCGAAAAAGTCCAAAGTGCATAAGTGCAACAAACCTAATAGCGCATAATCATTCAAAATATAACATTGAATGTGTTGTCTCTAAGATACACTGGTGCCTTCAGCTTATTTACAAAAATTCTATAACCTGCTATCTCTATTTACGATACAGACCAAGCTCTTGCGTGCATGAAGCTCTATGATTTTAATTACTATGATAACTCAACACTTTTTTGGAAGACCAACAGATACCGTCTTAGCCATTATGGCAAACTGTTCAGCGCTAAATATTAAAATAGTTTATCGTCAGTATCCCTCATTTCAACGATGAGCATACTTACCATCAAATCAGTCAGTGCCTATTGTTACCGTCGGAAAAGTGTTTTACATAGAAGAGTGAAAAGGTAGTGCAGCCGGCGTTGAAGCGTACCATCTGGGCGAGGCGTAGTCATTCGCAAGGGGCTCCCAAAAGTGGTAGTAACGTCCCTGCTATCCAAGATGAATAAGCGTAGTTTTTTCCCGACCTTCAACTAAATGCCTAGCAGACGCTTGCGCAGGGGTTGCGTTTTCATTCGAAAACATCCGCAGAATACAAGCGAGTAAGCGTAGTTTTTTCTGCTCGAGCAAACCGGCTGCATATTGAGTGAGGAGACGCGCGTTTGTTATTGTCGCCAAGAAAATTTTCATCACTGACGTCATCATCACAATCATGTGACTTAGCGCGTTATTTCAAACATAAAAAGCCATTGTGGTTGGTTGTCGCGTTTGTAGCTGGCGACATTTTTGGATCAAAGATAATAACTGTCAAAATGGCAACTACTAAGCACGAAGAGCGTGCCAAGTTTTTGCAGAACGTCCAAAATCCTCGTCCAGTGACCTTCTTTAACAGATTCCCATTTCGCAAAAAGTCTACCGCCAATAGAGATTATGCATTTTGTTTGGATATTGCCTTGCGAAGAGATTCAGAGTCCGAGACTCTATTGCGGACAAAAAGAATGTGGGACGCAGGAGAATTTAATGATGACTGGTCAGAATTCGAGGATATAAAAGCAAATCGAAAAGTTAATGTGAGTTTTGTTTTGTTTTGTTTTGTTCTTGTTATGTTTGCTTTCCTTAAGTGACAAAAAAATCAATACTATTTTAATAGCGGCAAGTAAAAAAAAGAAAGCGCCAAGCTCATGCTGTTTTTCATAGTCATCTAGATGACGCTCTTGACGGTAATCGTATTTGCTATATAGTGTGAATGATTACTGGCGTTCTTTGGTGGTGTGTTCCTCATAAGAACACATGGCGATGGCACAACTCAATCTTTTGAAATTTTAATATTTTCATAGGAGGGTATTCCGCTGCTGCCACTGATGTTGGTGTTGGTGCCCCAGCAGCAATTGTTGCTGCTGGTACCGCTGATGCGCTTGGTACTGCCACTGCTACTGCTGAAGCCCAAGTGGATGTCGACACCCTTCACGAAGCGTCTATCAGTGATTTTCCGGCTGTCCAGCCAATGACGGAGGAAGATTGGGAAGTGGCCATGGACAGAATCGAAAGCTACCGCAAAGCACTGTCGAAAGAGCGCCGTCTCCATGATCCGCTCTACTATTACATAATTGATCATTCCGGTCAACATGGTCCAACCACAGATCTGTTAAACGAGCACCTCCCCTCAATGAGACTTTCCTTACCGAAGGAGGTTTTACCAACACAATCGGATGAGCACACAATTCTTTTTGATCAGTTGTTCGCGGTAATGTATACGTATTATTACCATCGATTTCATTGGTATGATTTACACTTACTAAACTATCTCCTTTATAGGCCAAGCATCCGGATGATGTCCCTGTGAAAACAGATGAGGAACGCCGCATCAGGGGGCTCGTGGTGAACATGTACGTTTGAAGATGTAAATACATATGCCATCTCTCTGTACGTGATTATGTCTGACGGTTTATCATCTTGTAGTGTCAAGGCAGTTAGCATGCCTGGGAAGGACGATATCTCAGAGATGGAACACACAATGCGTAATATGGTTCCTTATTTGGATGCGACAGTGGGGTGCGACCAGGAGTGTCGCGTTCACTAGTAAGTCATATTTATTCTTTGTTGTTATAGCAAAAAAAAAAAAAAAAAAAAAAAAAAAAAAATGTGTGAGCATTTTTAACATATATCATTGAATATTAGTGGCGAGCAGGCTCTCGAACCAACTGCTGTCCGCCGTAATACAGGCAGCAACCCTAATGATCGCGCCCGTGCTGGATATAAAGTGGATGTTATCGTTGAATATCAACAGCTTAACTGGTTTCCAGTTGTCGCCTGCGGAGAGATTTCCGGTGGTCTTCCACGGTGCTCACGTGTTAAAGAGTGGACTGATACTCTTAAGTTGAGCTTAGAGCTTCGCGACATCTGGGCTATGGCACAAAAGGAATTGGCTGTCGCTGAGGCTCGCAACTTGACCATTTGGGGCTTCACACTAGTTGGTGAGTAATTGTGTCTATGTAACATGCTTGCAATCTTCTGTTTACTGTCATTTCAAGTATTAATGAAAAAAAAAAAAAAAAAAAAAAAAAAAAAGGCAGGAAACTTCGTGTGTACACGTTGGCTGCTGCCGGGGAACTTTTCCATTTGGTGCTAGTACATGAGGCATCTTTGCCATCATCACGCCGTGATCTCGTGAATGTTCAGCATTTATATCGCATGATGATGGGCTTCGCCGAGAAAATGGAAACCATGAAAAGGATACTGGACAATTTGAATCAGAAAAGAGTGGCCGCTATGGGGAAGAGAGAAGTAACGCCAGAGCAAAACCAGATGAGACCTAAGCTCATCGTGACACCATTGTAAAATATTAAATTTTGCTTTATCTTAAAATTAAAGACCAAGTCTGACTGTCAAATGTTCACTTTGTCTGGTTTTGTTGCAGCATGCCCTATATACTAGCTGAATCAGTAATCAAGTTTATCAAAGACTTGCAGATTTATAATGTAATCTGACAGTTCACTAATGTTGTAAAAGTAAACATTCTAGAAGCAATCTTGTAAGGATCTGCTAAGATTGCATATAATGCTGCTGTAATTGCTATAGCAGCAAATAGAGGATTTGATATAGGAGCAGAAGAAGCAAATGCAGAAGTTAATGCTGGAGTAATCTATATGAATACTATCATATGGCTAAGAGCTACCTACTACATGGCTGATATATAGTAAAACATGAAGAATCAGCTAGTGTCAATGTACTAAGGGATGAACAAAAGTTTTCTCACCTTTTATATAAAAATCTAATATATAGTAGACCTTATAGAATATCTAGTAGCCAATCAGGACCTAATTATTGAGCAGTCTTTTATAAATGAACTTCACTAAAAAATAGCTATCCAAGTATACTCCAGCCCAGTTGAACTAAATTACACATAGAAGGTTGACTATACATAGAGATATTAAGCTATATGAAACTCAGGTTAAGACATAATACAGCAAATATTGCTAAATAATCCTGAGCAGTATCAGTAATTACACCTACTATTATACCAGCTATAGTTAACTGAAGAGTAGCCTTATAAAAGAACCTAGCTATAGATGACCTCATCAAACAAATGAGCAAGATAACTATAGTAAGGATATGCAAAGGAAAATATTACATCTGATATTCTGAGCATTCTCAATGAACAAATAACTGGTTATTAGTACATTTATCACAATGGTTAATATACTTATATAAAATTAATATTTCAAGATTAGTACTTTAGAATTTAAATCTATTATAGAGAGAAAGAACTCAAAGCTTTTTGATTTATATAACTCTAAATAAATCTAATTAGCTAATTTTAGTTATTATATTCTTATAAAATAAAGAATTTTTTAGTTATTATATTCTTATAAAACAAAGAATTTAAAAGTATTATAAAATTGAAATCTCTATTAAAGGGTTAATTAATAATATTATTTAATATTTAATTAAATATATAATTATATATTTTACAAACTAGAAAATTATTTAGACTGTATCATCAAAATTGGAATTTAGGATCAAAATTTCAAATTTTCAATTTCTATATCTTAGATGTCTAATAATATTAGTCAGCCTAATACACTATTTACCAAGAATATTACAAAGCTAGTCCAGGCTGTTGTAATTATTAGCTTATTATATCTCTCCTATCAATGATCGATGCATCAACGATCGATCATACATCACTCAATTGTGGCTTAGATGATCTTTGTTTGTATCGACCAATCATAATTTAGCATTAATAAATACACGCATATTGGCTTCATTAGCCAGTGCGCTCTTTACTCCAAACACACACATTCGAAGATCAAATTTCAACAGGTTATGAGCCCCGAGCCGCTCGAATTGCAGCTCGACAACCTGAGATCTACGCAATCATAGCATCTACGCAATTA
>RBNK01002490.1:0-10902 GCA_003990785.1 Endogone sp. FLAS-F59071 | reverse complement strand
CTCGCAATTATCAATAAAATTCGGACTGCAACAAGCTAAGGAAGCTTACAAACAGACAACCCAAGGGATACTGAAGCCTTACTCAAGGAGTAAGCAATTGGATAGTTTCGAGACTCTAACAGATACACCTTATTCGATCATTCGCATTTAATTCTTGCTAGTTAACACCTACATCGACACCCCTTCTTAAGACGCTACCGCATAAACCACTAAGACCCCTGAAACATATTTTCTGCACTTGCTCAATTCCGAGTATTTCGCCGTTAATATATTTTAGTCCGCCACAATATAAATTATAACCTATAGCTCCTTCTATTTTTCTCTTTGGTATAATTATAGTTTTTGTCAGTCTCTTAACTTGAGTTGCTGTTTTTTTCTCTTTAACTATAAATACTTCTTCAAGAGTAGGGATATTAGGTTCCTTCCACTGCTTGTTGTTGAAATTTGATCTTCGAATATGTTTGGAGTAAAGAGCACAATTGGCTCATAAAGCCAATATGCATGTATTTATTAATGCTAAAATATGATTGGTTGATACAAAACAAAGATCATCTAAGCCACGATTGAGTGACGTAACAATCGATTGTTAATGGGAGAGATATAATAAGCTAATAATTTCAACACTCTCCCTGCTTAACATATCTCGATAAAAATAAATAAATAAAAATAAAAGAATAAAAAAAATGTTCAACTGTACATCATGAATAGCATCCATGAAGTACATTTACTGCAAATAATTATATATAAAATACTACTTGAGTGATAAGAATAATGTGATAAAGAACATAAAAGTTTTAGAAGGTTAGTTATATAAGCCCATTTTTGTGATCAACATTTCAAGTCTTGGTCGCATAAGTGGCTTGGTTAATGCATCAGTAATCATTTCATCTGTCGCTATATAGATGATATCTATTACCTTTGATTCAACTTTCTCTTGAATAAAGTGGTGCTGAATGTCGATATGCTTTGATCGAGCATAATTAATTGGGTTTTTGGCGAGGGTGATTGCTGATTGGTTATCTTCAAATAAGGTTGTCATACAATTTTGCAAATATTCTAGCTCATCCAATAGGGTGCATAGCCAAATGGCTTCTTTTGTTGCATGTACTAATGCCATATATTCTGCCTCAGTTGTTGATAGGGCAACAGTTGGTTGGTGTTTGCTTGACCAGCTGATGGCTCCTCCTGATAGGTTGAAAATATAACCCGTAGTTGATCATCGTGTATTAATGTCTCCTCCCCAGTTGGCATCACTGAAACTGATCAGTCTTAGATCCTAATCGTATTCAAGGTACAGCTTATAATTGGCTGTTCCTTTAATATATCTTAATAATCATTTGAGGGCATGGTGATGTTCTTATATTAGATTGGCTGAAAATTGACTGATGATGCTGACAGCAGCAGCTAGATCAAGTCTCGTCCCGATCATCAGGTACATTATGCTATCAATCATTTGTCTAAATAGATTTTAGTCTGCGGATTCTCCCCCTTCAGCTTTAAGTTGAATGGATGGATCAAGGGGTGTGCTGATTGGCTTGGCATCTGTCATATTAAACCTTGTAATGATTTGATTGGTGAAGTGGCTTTGATCAATTGTGATCGTGTGTGTTTTTCGATCATGCATGACTCGAATATCCAGAAAATGTTTAATTTCGCCACAGTCCATCATATCAAATGCATTGCTAAGCTCCATCTTGAATTTGTTCATTGTTTCCATCAAATCGGCCAGAATTAGTAGATTGTTAATATATATGGCAATAATTATCAGCAATTGATCTTCTTGTCTCCTTCTTAGATAAATACTGTGATCTGATTGTAGTCTTGTAAAATTTGATTGGCTGAGGTAGTTGTCGATCTTCTGATTCCATATATGAGGTGATTGCTTTAGTCTATATAATGATCAATTGAGCTTACACACAGCTCTCGGTGACAGCTCTGATTGGTCAATTCCTTCAGATACCATCATGTAGATCTCTTCATCAAGATCGCCGTTCAGGAATACAGTTTTTACATCCATTTGGTGAATTTCTAAGTTTAGGGTTGCACCGATTGATAAGAGTACCCTGATCGATATAAATTTTGCCACGGGAGCAAATATTTCATTATAATCAATTCCTTGCTGTTGTGAATATCCTTTGGCAACTAATCTCGCTTTATACCTGGCAACCAATCCATCAGTGTTGAGCTTCTTTTTAAATACCTATCTGCATCTAATCGGCTTGCATCCCATAGGTACCTCAGGTACAATCATCCACGTGTCATTATTCTTAAGTGATTTAAGCTCTTGATTGATCGCTTCCTCCTAAAGCTTTGCATCAGGTAGAGAAATTGCTTCCTTATAGGTCATTGGGTCATCGGTCGATTCAATTAAATTAGCTTCTAACATGTAATCTTGCCAAATTTGTAGAGCTTCAGTGTTGATCAATTGTTTGATTGGCTCCCAGGTGTTGTCATCATCATCATAGCCTAGCCATTTAACTAGATATTGCCTTTTTTCATCAATCTTGCATTCTCCGATGATCGCTTCGATGACATATTCTTAATCTTCTGGGTTGACGATTGTTGGAGATTTTAATATAATAGATTCATCAAATATGATGTTGCGGCTGATCTCTATCTTCCTATTGGTTGGATCCCAGAGTCTATATGCCTTCTTTTTATTATAATAGCCAATCATTTTAAGCTTTTTGGATTGGGGCACCAGTTTTGATCTTTTTCCTTTGCAAATATGCATATATGCATCAGCCCATATGATGCACAAGTTACTGATATCAGGCTTGTGACTGTACCATAATTCAAATGGTGAAGCACTCTCCTTATTAGCTCGCATTGGCAATTGGTTACATAAATATGTAGCACTTGCTGCAAGTTCTACCCAAAGTTTGTCAGGTATACTGGCAGTGATTTTAACAGCCTGGATTAACTCCATCAATGTCCGGTTATATTGTTCGGCTACACTGTTTTGTTGTGACATATCTGGCATCATCATTTCATGATGAATTCCATTTTTGATTAAAAATTTGCGCATCTCGGTGTTTACATACTCTCCTCCTCCATCAGACTGGAGAATCTTTAGTTTTCGGCCTGATTGCATTTCGGCGAATGCCTTGAATGTCCAGAATCGATCAAATATATCACTTTTGTTGTCAATAAAATATGTTGTGACGTAGTGAGTGGCATCATCGATGAATGTTAATATATATTTTGCTCCATTGACTGATGGCATGGGCATCGGCCTGTATAGATCTGAGTGCACCCTTCTGATAGGCTCCATCGATCGATTTTTCGTGTGTCTGAAAGGCTTGCAATGCAACTTCACATGTTCACACCCAGCACATATTTCGATTTGTCCAGTCGACAGCCGCACATCTCCAAGCTCTGTGACAAATTTGTTAATTGATTGTAGAGTATTTCGGCCCAGATGGCCCAGTCAGTGATGCTATAATATATAGTCATCAATCTTGGAATCAGCAATGTTTGCAATCTTGGAATCGGTGATGTTTGCTTCTAGCTCTGGTTCTGGTGATGTCAATAAATGAAATAGGTTGCCATCGGCTTGTCTGATTTTGATTTCTTCGTGATCCGTGCTGATTTTAATTACTGATCCGTCACTTTTGAAGGTTATGTCATTTCTGTTACATATCAATGCCCATACAGATATTAAATTTCTGGTGATCTCCAGTACATATAAGATGTCCCGTAATTTTAGCTTGTCATTAAGCTCAATTGTCCCAATGTGCATCACACATAGTTTCTCATTCTCTGCACATGTGACCAAGCCATCATGCTCAGCCACCATCTCGAAAATCTCCAATTGGTTGAACATATGTTGTATGGTGCCTGAATCGATGATAGCACCAATTGCCAGATTTGCTTCAGCTCTCGGTTTAGCCTTTTCTTTTTCTTTTTCTGTTTTTACCTAATTGTTGAATTTATTGCATTGAAATATTTTGTGTTCTTCCTCACAGACATAACATTTCTAAGGGTGTCCCCGAAAATTCTCACCTCGATGGGCTCCGCGATCGCCACCTCAGTCATCTCTATCATTATGATCTCCTCGATTGTTTCCATTATTGTTATTATAGCCTCAGCCTCATCCAGCGCTTTCGCCTTGATTTCTGCGACCGCTGCCTTAGTAGCTGTCTTGGTAGCCACCTCAGTAGCCACCTCAGTCTGTCATGTGAGCTTCGTCACACCTCTGCTTATTATCCGGGTCGAACCTAATACATATGAGTTGTAAAGCCTCTAGCGTTGTTAGCATATTCTCCCGCACAAGTATTAATTCCTAGTACCTGGGGCTTAGACCCTGGAGATATTACAGTATAGCTTCTGTATCGGTCATGTCTTCGATTTGCACCATAATCCGGTTGAACGCATCATTATAATCTTCGATCAATCCCTTTTGCTTCATCATTGCAAGCTTATTGTGCATTTATAACAATTGTTCCATTAGTGCATATTTTTGCATCATAGCCTCTTTAAGCTCATTCCACAAATCAAATTCTCCCGATGTGTTCACATGCCTCTGTAACCACATTCTAGTGTTGCCTGTAATTTTACTGATCGCTGCATTGACTTCCTCCTTTTGTACTAATAGATTGGTGCTAGTGATAAATTGCTCTATAGCATCAAAGTAATCAAAAAATCTGGGTGCACCTCCTGACCCATTGAATTTGTTGATCGATCTCAGGTACTCCTTCACCAGATCATTAAGCTTTGTTGATGTTGTTGGTGATGGTGATGGTGATTGTGGTGTATTGCCTTCTGTAGCTGCATTCTGATTGGTTGGTGTGCTAGGTGATGCATTTGTTTTGTTGATTTTTGCCATTAATTCGCCCATTAGGGTTGCCAGCGTATCTAATTTATCTTCCTAATTTCTGATCATTGTAGCCATCTATTCTTGTCAATCGAGGCTAAATCCAATATTGCTCTGATGGTTGCTATCTAATCCTTCGTCGTCATCATCAGGGGGTTGATATCTGTTATCTGTTTTTGATTTAGACCACAATCTTGTCAATCTTGTTACTGATGACAATGATGTATATAGGTTGTCCATTTCGTTGTATTGCATCATTGAATGCTATATCGTTATATGTTGTTTATCGCGTTGCTTTATCGCAGTATCATTTGTCATATTGTTTATCACATTGTTTGATACGTTGTTTACAATGTTAAATAAATGCTTACTATAATCACAGTTGTAACTGCTATAATTGCGTAGATGCTATGATTGCATAGATATCAGGTTGTTGAGCTGCAATTCGAGTGGCTCGGGGCTCATAACCTGTTGAAATTTGATCTTTGAATGTGTTTGGAGTAAAGAGCGCGATTGGCTTATGAAGCCAATATGCATATATTTATTAATGCTAAAATATGATTGGTCGATATAAAACAAAGATCGTCTAAGCCATGATTGAGTAATATAACAATCGATCATTGATGGGAGAGATATAATAAGCTAATAATTTCAACACTTGTAAGTTGTGTCTTGAGGTAGGTTATGCTATAAGTCTTTCTACTACCAATATTACATATTGATATGTTTATTAGAGTGAATTATTTCTTCTAAAGTGATAATTTCTTCCTCTAAGTCTAAGTTGCTTTCTTCAATTAGAATAGGTCTATCATCTTCATCATTATTCCGGAATAAGGCTCTAACTTTGGTAGGCATCTGAGTAGTATAAACTTTATTATTCCATTAATCAGATATTTCCTCATCTTTATTTTCTTCAGGTACAGTCTGTTCTTATTCTTAATTATAGTGTTCCCAGTTCCATAATAGTTGATGTTATATAGTTCATCTAGATATCTGATCTAATTTTTACATTTCCAAAGGTTATAGAGGTTGACTTTACTTCAATAGCATTCTTATAAGTAGATGTTGCAGTTTCTCCAAAGGTGTCTTTTACCAATATATCCAATATTCATCCAGTGTGAGGATAAGACTCTGGGATCAGCAAAATACAGAAGATTAAAGGGCTCAATCAGGAACTAGTAGTTAAGCTAAGCTCTATATATATAGGAGATTGGAGAGTATATAAGGTAAGATATAAGAGAATAATACTTAAAATTCAAAAGAGTTACATATCTTATAAGATACAAAGGATAGTAAGTCCTTGGATATGTTTTAACAATCAAGTTAATCTGTCAATGTCCAAAAGAAATATATCTCAATGTATCTTAGCTTAAAAATCACTAAGTAAATACTTTCTTCATTAGTTTTGTTTAGGTCTTATACTTTATATTTAGGCTCAAGCTCAGGCAAAGATTTATTAAATGAAAATAAAGAGGGTATTTATACAAAACTTGAGAGATAATACTGAATATAATATTAATATATCAGAAATTGCTAAGGAATTGCAAATCAAGGTCTTTGTGAATGAATAAGATTGTAATTTCTAAAATTGGGGTAAAATCAGTAATTTCTAGAAGGTTATCAACTTCCAGGAGGTCAGTGATAGCAGAGAAGTCAGTGACAGTAGAGAGATTGGTGATAGCAGAGAGGTCAGTGACTTTCTATAGTATAGTAACTGTGGAAATAATCTTATAATTAGTGGAATTATTAACTTTATTATCATTTTTGTAGATTATTTGTAGTATAGTAAGGGGGTTATCATTCTCAGTTTTGGGAGCTTTAGGAGTGATTACATTATTTTCAGGGGCTAGGAGGATAGCTCATCCAATAGGGTGCGTAGCTAAATGGCTTCTTTCATCGCATGTACTAATGCCATATATTCTGCCTCAGTTGTTGATAGGGCAATGGTTGGTTGGCATTTGCTTAACCAGCTGATGGCTCCTCCTGATAGGTTGAAAATATAACTCGTAGTTGATCGTCATGTGTTAATGTCTCCTCCCCAGTTGGCATTACTGAAACCAATCAGTCTTAGATCCTGATTGCATCCAAGGCACAGCTTATAATTGACTGTTCCTTTAATATATCTTAATAATCATTTGAGGGCATGGTGATGTTCTTACATTGGATTGGCTGAAAATTGACTGATAATACTGACAGCAGCAGCTAGATCAGGTCTCATCCCGATCATCAGGTATATTATGCTACCAATCATTTGTCTGAATAGACTTTGATCTGCAGATTTTCCCCCTTCAGCTTTGAGTTGAATGGATGGATCAAGGGGTGTACTGATTGGCTTGGCATCCGTCATGTTAAACCTTATAATGATTTGATTGGCGAAGTGACTTTGATCAATTGTGATTGTGTGTGTTTTTTGATCACACATGACTCAAATACCCAAAAAATGTTTAATTTTGCCACAGTCCATTATATCAAATGCATTGCTAAGCTCCGCCTTGAATTTGTTCATCGTTTCCATCGAATCAGCCAGAATTAGTAGATCATCGACATATATAGCAATAATTATCAGTGATTGATCGTCTTGTTTTCTTCTTAGATAAATACTGTAATCTGATTGTAGTCTTGTAAAATTTGATTAGCTGAGGTAGTTGTCGATCTTCTGATTCTACATACGAGGTGATTGCTTTAGTCTATATAATGATCGATTGAGCTTATACACAGCTCTCAGTGACAGCTCCGATTGGTCAATTCCTTCAGGTACCATCATGTAGATCTCTTCATCAAGATCGCCATTCAGGAATGCAGTTTTTACATCCATTTGGTGAATTTCTAAGTTCAGGACTGCACTGATCAATAAGAGTGCTCTGATCGACATGAATTTCGCTACAGGAGCAAATGTTTCATCATAATCAATTCCTTACTGTTGTGAATATCCCTTAGCAACTAATCTTGCTTGTACCTGGCAACCAATCCATCAGTGTTGAGTTTCTTTTTAAATACCCATCTGCATCCTGTTGTAATTATTAGCTTATTATATCTCTCCTATTAATGATCAATGTATCAACGATTGATCATACGTCACTCAATTGTGGCTTAGACGATCTTTGTTTGTATCGACCAATCATAATTTAGCATTAATAAATATACGCATATTGGCTTCATTAGCCAGTGCGCTCTTTACTCCAAACACACATATTCGAAGATCAAATTTCAACAGGTTATGAGCCCCGAGCCACTTGAATTACAGCTCGATAACCTGAGATCTACGCAATCATAGCATCTACGCAATTACAACTGCGATTACTGTAAGTGTTTATTTAAAATCATAAACAACGCGTCAAACAAAGCGATAAACAATGCGACAAATGACACTGCGATAAAGCAATGTGATAAACAACACGTAACGACATAGTATTCAATAACGCGACACGACGAAATGGACAATCTATACGCATTATCGTCATCAGCAACAAGATCGACAAGATTGCGGTCTAAATCAAAAACAGACAACAGACATCAAACCCTTGACGACAATGACAGATTGGATAGCAACTATCAGAGCAATATCGCATTTAGCCTCGATCGACAGGAACAGATGGCTACAATGATCAGAAATCAGAAAGATAAATTAGACACGCTTGCAACCCTAATGGGTGAATTGATGGCAAAAATCGACAAAACAATCACATCACCTAGCGTGCCAACCAATCAGAATGCAGCTACAGAAGGTAACACGCCACGACCATCACCATCACCAACAATATCAACAAAGCTTAACGATCTGGCGAAGGAGTACCTGAGATCGATCAACAAATTCGATGGATCAGGTGGCACACCCAGATTGTTCGATTACTTTGATGCCGTAGAGCAATTTATCACCAGCGCCAATCTATCAGTACAAAAGGAGGAAGTCAATGCAGCGATCAGTAAAATTACAGGCAATGCTAGAATGTGGCTATGGAGGCACGTGAACACATTGGGAGAATTTGATTCATGGGATGACCTTAAAGAAGCTATGATGCAAAAATACACACCAATGGAACAATTGTTACGAATGCACGATAAGCTTGTGATGATGAAGCAAAAAGGATCGATCGAAGATTATAATAACGCATTCAACCGGATCATGGCACAAATCGAAGATATGATCAACACAGAAGCTATACCGCAATATCTCCAGGGTCTAAGCCCCAGGTACTGGGAATTAATACTTGTGCGGGAGAATATGCCGACAATGCTGGAGGCTTTACAACTCGCATGTATCAGGTTCGACCCGGATAACAAGCAGAGGTGCAACGAAGCCCACACGACAGACTGAGGTGGCTACTGAGGCAGCGACCGAGGCGGATATCGAGGCGGCGACCAAGGCAGCTACTGAGGCGGTGGTCGCGACAATCGAGGTGGACACACTAGACGAAGCCAAAGCTACAACAACGAAAACGGAAACAATCGAGAAGGTCATAATGACAGAGGCGACCGAGGCGGCGATCGCGGAGCCAATCGAGGCAGGAATTTTCGGGGACACCCTCGGAAATGTTACATCTGTGAGGGAGAACACAGAATATTTCAATACAACAAATTCAATGATTGGGTAAAAACAGAAAAAGAAAAAGAAAAGACTAAACTGAGAGCCGAAGCAAATCTGGCGATTGGCGCATCATCGATTCAGGTGCCATATAACATATGTTCAACCAATTGGAGCTCTTCGAGACGGTGGCTGAGCACGACGGCTTGGTCACGTGTGTAGGGAATGAGAAATTACGTGCGACACACATTGGGATAATTGAGCTCGACGATGAGCTGAAATTACAGGATGTTTTATATATACTGGAGATCACCAGAAATTTAATATCTGTGCAGGTGTTGACACGTGACGGAAATGACATAACCTTCAAGAGCGACGGATCAGTAATTAAAATCGGTGCGGATCATGAAGAAATTAAAATCAGACAAGCCGATGGTGACCTATTTCATTTATCGACATCAGAGCTAGAGCTAGAAGCAAACATCGCTGATTCCAAGATTGCAAACATCACCGATTCCAAGATCGATGACTATATATTATGGCATCACTGACTAGGCCATCCAGGCCGAAATACTCTGCAATCAATCAACAAATTTGTCACAGGGCTTGGAGATGTGTGGCTGTCGACCGGACAAATTGAAATATATGCCGGGTATAAATATGTGAAGTTACATCGCAAACCATTCAGACATGCGAAAAATCGATCGATGGAGCCTATCGGAAGGGTGCACACAGATCTGTGCGGGCCGATGCCCACACCATCAGTCAATGGAGTAAAATATATATTAACTTTCATCGATGACACCACTCGCTACATCACAACATATTTTATTGATAACAAAAGTGATACATTTGATCGATTCCGGACATTCAAGGCATTTGCCGAGACGCAATCGGGCCGAAAACTCAAGATTCTCCGATCAGATGGAGGAGGAGAGTATGTAAACACCGAGATGCACGAATTTTTAATCAAATATGGAATTCATCACAAAATGACGACACCGGACACGCCGCAACAAAACGGTGTAGCCGAACGATATAACCGGACATTGATGGAGTCAATCCGGGCAGTTAAAATTACTGCCGGCATACCTAACAAACTTTGGGCAGAACTTACCGCAAGTACTATATATTTACGCAACCAATTGCCAACATGAGCCAATAAGGAGAGTGCTTCACCATTTGAATTATAGCACGGTCACAAGCCTGATATCAGTAACTTGCGCATCATATGGGCTGACGCGTATATACATATTCGCAAGGGAAAAAGGTTGAAGCTGGTGCCCCAATCCAAAAAGCTTAAAATGATTGGCTATCATGACGAAAAGAAGGCGTACAGGCTCTGGGATCCAACCAATAGGAGGATAGAGATCAGCCGCGATGTCACATTTGATGAATCTATTATATTAAAATCCCCAACAATCGTCAACCCAGAAGATCGAGAATATGTCATCGAAGTGATCATCGGAGAACGCGAGATTGATGAAAAAAGGCAATATCTGGTTAAATGGCTAGGCTATGATGATGACGACAACACCTGGAAGCCAATCGAACAATTGATCGA
>RBNK01002489.1:0-10905 GCA_003990785.1 Endogone sp. FLAS-F59071 | reverse complement strand
TCGAGATATATCAAGCAGGGGGAGTGTTGTAATTATTAGCTTATTATATCTCTCCTATCAATGATCGATGCATCAACGATCGATCATATGTCACTCAATTGTGGCTTAGACGATCTTTGTTTGTATCAACCAATCATAATTTAGCATTAATAAATACACGCATATTGGCTTCATTAGCCAGTGCACTCTTTACTCCAAACACACATTCGAAGATCAAATTTCAACAATTTTATATAAATACCCTTACTCTTTGCTTGGAGAAATAAATCAGTTCAGATAGCTTGGAGCTAAAGAAACTCAAGTAAAGATAAAAAGAATAAGAGTCTGGGACTCTAGGTTTGATAAAGTATAAGTTTAGTTCTAAAAAGCTTCCTCCATCCACCACCATCATATACCTTCAAGTTGCTACTACAAATACTTACAAAACTCTCTCATTACTAAACCATACACCCTAATCTACTTAGATATTTCCCTATATTTGTATCTACTGATATTTGAGTATATTCTTCATTTGAATCTAGTTCTTAGTCTTAGAGAAGTATCTACTACAATATATATATGTTAACTGGTAAGAATAAGTATAATTGATTGAATAAATATATATCTGTTAGAATCTCAAAACTATCTCAATTGCTTACTCTTTAAGTAGGGCTTCAATATCTCTTAGGTTATCTGTTGTAAGCTTTCTTAGCTTGTTGTAGTCCAGATTTTATTGATAATTATAAGTAGGTTATTTATAAGAAATTACAAGGTGCTATATAGGCAGCTATCTAGGTTACTACTCAAATTTCCAATTAGCTTAGCTAAATATAAGATACAAATTGATTGACTAAGATATAATAATAAAATACTATATTAGGTTATAATGTTATTTAATAGTAAAATAATATATCAAATCAAAATACTATTCTAGATTTTAATGTTATTAAGGTTTATAATAGTATTACAAGTTATAATAACATTATAGGTTGTAATATTATTACAAGTTATATGATTGTAATCAAAATTGATGTTATCACTAAATGTTTTATTACAATATTGACCCCATTGAAAAAAGTCTTCAACTTTTCTATTTAATTCAGAAAGATTATCATCTTTATTACAGTTATAGTTATCAATATTGCTTTTTATAATCTTTTGATAGGGAATGAATAATTAGCTAAAGCTTAAGCTATTATCAATATAGGTACCTACAAGATGAGAATTAAATGAAAGGGTTACAAATATAAGATACTACTTGATATGGAGCAAGGCATCCGACTATAAATGATAAATAATAATGAGAATAAAGAAGATAAGAACTATTATATTAAATAGAATATAGTGTTATTTATATATAAGATAGACTATACAATGCCTTTGAGCTGAGTCAACTTAAATGATATAAGAATTGACCTATGTAGCTCTTACTGAAGATATTATGATTAAGCTCTAGAAGATATATTTAATAGATATTAGCTTTTACATTCTAGACAAATATCTCAGATGAATCTACCTGAAGAGCCTACTAGCTCTCTAAGGCCTAAGAATAGAAGAAGTTATTGATCCAAACTATAAGAGCAAACTTAAGCTTATCTTTAGTAACTATGATTCATGAGAAATGATCTGTACCTAAAAGAGAAACTCTATTGCCTAGATGTTAATATATAAAGTCTACATGACAGATACATATATAATTATAGTAAGAAAGGAGATTACCAAAAAAGAATATAGATAATAAAAGACTAACTGTTATAGTAATAAGATTAGCAAGAATACAACTAGTAAATAATAGAATATAATCTAGAAACTTATATATGAGTTTGAAGATGTCCTGGCAATAAACTTCAAGAAGATTTGAGTCAGTGAACCCAAGTACTTCTATGACATCAATATAAGTAACCATCTCCCTATTAAGTAAAGATTCTATAGAATACTACCAGCTTATCACAAATGATAATAAAAAAAAATAAGCAATTTGGGTATACTGGAGTTATATAGTAATCATGTAGCCTATAAGGCTTTCTATCTATTCTTATACTAAAAAAAGAAGCTAAGCCTAGTATTTTCACCTTCTAATTATATTATGATTTCCAGCTATTGAATAATATTATAAGGTTCTTCATCTACTTATCTATATCTTCTCTTATCTTTATATATTACTAATCAAATTATAAGGTTATAGTATAGTATTCAGTTTATTAGGATAATACCCTACCTTAGACACTATATAGAATTCTTAAGAGTATATCTGTGTTTTGATGTTTACTCTTCTTATAATATAGAATTATGATATTATACTCTTGTAATATAACTATGTAATATATATATATTCTATATAGAGTCTTTTATATTAAAAAGCTACTTGAGCATACTGTAGTCAGTAATAATCTTATAGTGCTGATCAATCAAATAGTACCTCAGCTTCTTAACAGCTTAGACTATTACTAAGCATTCAAGCTTCATTAGACTATAGTCTTATTTCATCCTAGATATTGCTTAACTTTAATAGAGAATAACTCTTTCCTATCTTTAGTTATCATTTTAAGATATGACTATACTGAGTTCTATATTGTATATATTGTGACGGACTAAAATATATTAACGGCAAAATACTCGGAATTGAGCAAGTGCAGAAAATACGTTTCAAGGGTCTTAGCGGTTTATGCGGTAGCGTCTTAAGAAGGGTGTCGATGTAGGTGTTAACTAGCAAGAATTAAGTGTGATCAGTCGAATAAAGTGTATCTGTTAGAATCTCGAAACTATTCAATTACTTACTCCTTGAGTAAGACTTCAGTATCTCTTGGGTTGTCTGTTATAAGCTTCCTTAGCTTGTTGCAGTCCGAATTTTATTGATAATTGTGAGTGGGGTATTTATAAGAAATTACAAGGTGCTATACGGGCAGCTACCCAGGTTACTACTTGATTTTCTGATTGGCTCAGCTAAATATAAGGTACAAATTGATTGGCTAAGATATAATAAATGATATATCAGGTTATAATGTAATTGGGCAATGAAATAATATATCAGATTGAAATACTATTTTAGGTTATAGTATGATTGCAGATCGCAATAACGTTACAGATCTCAGCAACGTTTCAAGTCTCAGCAACGTTACAAGTCACATGACTATGATCTCACATAATCAAATTGTATGTCATCACAAAATGTTCCGTCACAATATCTATATATAGGTGAAATATCTTGCTTTAGTTAAGTTATGCTAAAACTGGCTTTGAGCAAAGTGTGAACTTAATTATATTAAAAGCCTATTAATACTTATTCTACTAGCTAAACTAAAGGTTATTAGGTAATAATTAATTAAGAGGAGTAGCAATCTCTGTAAAGCCTTAGATGAACTGTCAATAATATATAGCTAAGCTTAGAAAGGCTTTAGTTGTTATCTAGTTAGTGGGTTAAGAAAACTTAATAATAGCAATAATCTTTTCTAAGTTAGTCTTCAAGCTTTATTTATTAATGATGAAGCCTAGAATTTGAATATAGTTAGTTATAAATATATACTTACTTGGCTTTAAGAAAAGGCTTTCCTATTATAGTTTGAGTAATACTTTCTATAAGATTACAAGGTGAGCTTTAAATGTCTTTATATAGATTATTGTATTATCAATATAGATCAGAAGACCTTTGCTGACCAGATCTCCAAATATTCTATTTATCATATACTAGTATAAGAGATTGATAGTATTTTATAACCCACTGCTACCAAGTTGTAAGGAGGTTACTCTAAAACTATCTGTAAGGAAGTGTCTAATAATACTAATCTGCATTGGACTTAGGAATCTCTAAGTACATTGCAAGGTTTCTAATATATCAAAAGTACTTTATTTCTTTATAAGATTATTAATTGTGATTTCAGACTTATAGTCTTTAGTACTTTTGATATATATAAAAGAGAAGTAAGATCTTTAGCTCTCAAAGGGATTTTAAGTATATACTGCTATTGAACTCAGTTGTCGAAAGGTTGCAAGAATAGTGCAGAACATCAATTTAATAAGTCTGTAACTATCTGTGTTATATAAGCCTCTTAAGGTTCTAGCTCTTGTAAAGATTTATAGGAGTTTGGTATATTGATTTCTTATATAGGAGTTATTATATTAAAACTAAGACTAGACTGAAGTTTATTGAATAAAGATTTGAGGAGTATTTATATAAAAGATCAGATAGTACTGCTATAAAGGTAGCTACTTAAGATAATACTTCTAATAGTAGTAATACTTCAAAAAGAAATATTGAAATAAGTAATATAGTAAAAGGTAATACTGTGAAAGGTAATAATTAAAAAGAAAATTACTAAGAGTAGTAATAAATAGAAAGAAAATACTATATAAAGTATTTCTGAAAAGAGTAATACTAAGATAAGTAATATAGGAAAAGAAAATACTATAATAAGTAATACTACTAAAGGTATTTCTGAAAATAGTAATGTTATAAAAGAAATTTCCTAAAATAGGATTTCCTCATTTAGTAATTCCTCAATCAGCAATACCCTATTTAGCAATGCTTCTTTTGGTAATTCTAAATCAGGAACTACTATATTGGGTAATTCTATTTCGAGTGACTAGAATGTTCTAAGTAGTACTATAGTACAGTAACAGTTATTTATAATATCTAATAATATCACTTTTATAACTAGAATGTAATAGAGATATTATATAGTCTAAAAGGTATCCTTAAATATTTTCATTATTCTTTTATTATAATATAAGCTATCTATTTAATAGCTTAAGATATAAGGCTAATCTAGAAAAATCTAGAGAACATGTTAATTATAGATAACTATTTTACTCTAGACTCTAACATGCTTAAGATATTGTTAATTAGAGGTAGAGAGAAAGTGTCTTTAGCATCCTATAGGGTCTTTGCTTGATGAGAGTATAGTCATCTATGTTAATATCATAGAAGTACTTAGGTTTGCTGACTTGGATCTCTTCAAAGCCTATTGCTAGGATATCTTCAAACTTATATATAAGTTCTTAGATCATATTCTGTTGTTTGTTAGTCATGTTCTTGCCAATCTTATAACTATATTAGTTAGTCTTTTATTATTAGAAAACTATTTTCAGTTTATAGTCTATAACTAGCATCTAAGCTTATAGGCTATTCGCAGGCTATTCATAGGCTGTTCTAGCCAGTTTATAGTTTGTAATATTGTTCTAGTAGAGTTCTAGGGTAATTCACAGCTATTCGTAGCTATTTGCCAATAATAGTTCATAGTCTATGACTAGCATCCATATTTATAGCTATTTTGTTCATAGCTTTTAGTAAAATAGTTTATATATTGATTAATTATTTTTCTGATTATTGTTTATATTTCTTTTTAATAATTTCTTTTTTTACTATAACTGCATGTACATCTGTTATATAGATCTTATATATTGATATCTAGGTGATAAAGTCTCCCTTATAAGTATAAATTGTTTTTCTTAGGTTATAGTTACTAAGAATAAGCTTGAATTTACCTTTATAGTTCAGATCAATGACTTCTTCTATCCTTAGGCCTTGAAGAGCTAGCAGGCTCCTTGAATAGATTTGTCTGAGATATCTATCTAAAAAGCTAATATCTGTTAAGTATATTTTCTATAGTTTGATCATAATATCCTTAGCAAGAGCTAGATCAATTCTTATATCATTTGAATTAGCTTAGCTTAGAGGTATTATATGGTCTATCTTATATATAAATAATACTATATTCTTTTCAATAAAATAGTTTTCATCTTCTTCATCATTGCTATCTACTATTTATAGTTGGATACCTCACTCTATATCAAGTAGTATTTTGTATTGGTGACTCTTCCATTTAATTCTCATCTTCCAAGTATTTATATCAATAATAGCTTGAGCTTTGGTTAACTATTCATTTCTAATCAAAAGATCATAAAAGATAGTATTGATGACTATAGCTATTATAAGAATGATAATCTATCTGAATTGAATAGGAAGATTGAAGACTTTTCCTAGCAAAGTTAATATATATCCATTGATGACTGATATCATTTGCTTTATAACTATTTCTATATACTAATCAATCTTGTTGAGCAATATCTTACTAATAATACAATCTTCTGCTCTAGTATTGATAATATAGAGAATTATTATTTCTTTAATTCTATACTGGATATAGATAGAGGACTTCTTGAGTTAGTCAGTTTTGGCTTATATTATATTAATTTTTATAGTTTCTTAGCTCGAATTTTGTAGTAGGATGTGGTATACTTGCTGATACATTATTGAATACTATAGAAACCCTTCAATTAGTACTGATATCTCTATCTCTAAGAGCTTTTTCCTAAGGTTAAAGTCATATTTGCAATGTCTATATAACTTCTTTTCCTTATGGCTCTTAATCATTAGTATATCCTCTTAGCTTTATTCTTAGATTAACTATTAGAGCTTCTTATTGAAGATGTCATCCTCTACTTTTTCTTTATTCTGAGCTTCTCAACTATTTTAGCTTGGCTTCAGCTTTAAGATTGCCTTTAATAACATACTGTATAGGGCACTAGCATTCTTCTTAGATTGGTTAAGTTATTGACTAAGAAGAGTGAAGTAAGCTTCATAAGCTTTATAAGCTTTGTAGTTATTATATATTATCATTATCTTTATTATTATATTTATTACTATAATGACTTCTTCTAGCATTATAGCTATTATTATAACTATTATAACTATTATTATTATTATTACTAATTTCAAATTATACAACATTCATCTATCTACATAACTGAATAATATAAGTCAATTCAGTTAGATATCATACTGCTATATATCTATACTCTATATATTGTTGACATTATATACAATCCTATTATATATAACCTTTCTTACTATAGTGAAAACATCTTGTAATCCTTTTTAGGCAGTCTTTATATCAGTAATTATTATGACAACTTAGGTATGGTCTTATTAGAGCATTTTCTAGATCTATAATAAACTGTTAAGTAGATGTATAAGCTTCCAATCTTCTGTTCATATTAGCAATGTAAGCAGTCATTCAGCTTATAGCTTCAGTTAGCTGGTTAATGGTAAAGTTACTCCTAGCTTGTAGTCTTATCAGAGTATTCTACTTGACTGTTATAGGTCTAATATCCCAAAGCTTTATATTAATAACTCTAGATATAGTAGCTTGCAAATAAAGAGTAAGAGTCTAATAGTAAGTATTCAGCTAATCTTCTGTATATACTAACTATAGCTTCTATATATAGTTGACCTTTCTCTTTAGGTCTAGAGTAACTAGTAATAACTTGACTATAGTGGCTACTACTTTGTACAGTCTGCTTATAAAGGAAGTCTTGATAATGAGATCAGTGGTAGTAGTAGGGTATTCAGCTAGTGTAATATTATATCAGACTTGGGGATAAAATATCAAAGGACTTTTGATCAGTTCTTACTGAATACCTTATAGTTGATCTTTTAGATTTTGCTAAATATCTAATATATAGTGGGTGGTATGAAGCTATGCTTTGATTATTGTGAGCTAAGTTATGTTAGAAGTAGAACTGATAATAGAGTTCAAAGCTATTGCCTCAATGTTGAAAGCAATTTTAGTAGGTCTCTGAAGAGTGGTATATAGTATAGTATATTACTAAGCCTTAGTATAGCTTTTGATAGTAGTAAAGAGTTCAAAACTCTAGAGAAACTATATGACTAATTTAGTAGATATATAACCTATAAATATAATTAATTTTTCTATTATAATAGATAAGGGATCATTTACTAGCTAGAATATAGTATTAGTTATAGAAATCTACTCAGGTTCTCTATTAAATGTGAAGATAAAATATCAATATATAATATCAAATAAAGACAAATATAAAAATATAAGTTCTCTATCAGCTTACTGCAATAAGTAATAATAATAATAAAAAAAGTAAATGTTAGATAAGATGATGAGGATAAGAGTGCTTATAAGAGTAATATATAATAGAGAAAACAATTAATGAAAAAAAGACAAACTATGCCTACTATAAGCTACCAAAACTAGAGGACTCAAGAACCTTATCCTACCCAGCTATAGCAAAGAAATACTATAAGAAGATCAACTCCACTTTGACCAAACTATAAACAGATCAAAAATATAGTAGCAAACACAGTTATCAACTAACACAATGAACTACTACAACTACACACTAGAGTGACCCAAGAGAATACTATCTATATAGTAGAACTTGCAAAAAAGAAATATCAGTATTTACCAATTTCACAATACCACTAGACAATTCAGAAGTTACTATCAAATAGGATATATCTTACAGTTAAGGTAAAAGAACTATTAAGAAACAATAGAATGAGAATCTGCTGTAATTCTAGGATTAAACTATTAGTAAAGACACATAGCTAAAAGAACCTTTAAGATATTTCAATATTAGCCTTCTGCATTAAAACACCTTAGTAGTCTAAGTTTCTATCAATAGAAATACTTATGAAATAAAGAAGAAGAAACCTTAATACTCTACCTCTTGGAAAATTACCTAATGGATAATAACTATCTGGAAGAAGAAACTAATACTTTCTTATTGGGATCAAATACAGAAGAAGAAATAGGCACTGCCAACATTGAAGGTACTGCCAACATTGAAGGTACTGCCAACATCGAAGATACTGCTAACATCAAAGATACCACTAATATTGAAGGCACTGCCAATATCATAGGTACTACTAACATCTATACTACAGACTTCATTAACATGTTATTCAACTTCTAAATTGATAACCAATATTCTGAGTAGTAACCTGGACAGCTACCCATATAGCACTTTGAGAATTTTTATATAAATATCCCTTAATTCTTTATTTAATAAACTTTGCTTCTAAAGCTATATATACTCAAAGATCTTTTAAGAGCTTAAGATCTCACCCCCTTTACATTTTTTAAGAAAAAGTGCTAAGACTTCAAGAGTCTAGAAATTAACAACCTTATAAAGAAACAAAGTACTTTTAATACTTTAGAAATCTTGCAATATACTTGGAGATTCCTAAGTTTAATATAGATTAGTATTATCAGATACTTCCTCACAGGTAGTTCTAAGAAACCTCCCCCTCACTAACAACTTGATAGCAGCAGTAATAAAAAACTGTCATAATAATAAGAAATATACTATTAAAATTTTACAAAGGCCTAGCATTATCAATTCCTTTTAGATATGATTAATATACTTAGAGTACTATTAAAACATAACTTATATCTAATTTCCAACAGCTAGAGAGACAATATATATCATGGAACCCTTCAAGTAGATACAATATTAGCAACTGCTACAAAGTACTAATTTAACAACCATAGCTTATTTATGAGGCGAAACATATCTTGAACTCTACAATGAACTTCTAGAGGAATTTGAAAACCCTCTTAGAACTGATGTCTACTTTGAAGTATTTCAAGACTTCTTTTATGAGAACATTAAAGGAAATCATAATATTGTTTCAATCACACAAGTAGAACACTATTTTACCAACCTCACATTTACTATATAAGGATATAATAATTAACAAATTATTAAAGAGTAGATTACCAACTCACTATTCAATTACTCAATACACTGAGGCACCATTTACTACCGAATTGCAAATAGACTATTTAAGAAATTAGTAGCAGAAGATTTTATACAATTTGCGGAAATAACATTATTAGGGTCAACTATACCTATCATACTACTATCTATCGAGGAACCTATTAACCTTATAATATTTATATTCCGACATATATCCAGATCAAGTAGATCAACATTTTGAGAAGCACCCAATATAAGTAAACTATACAAACCTGATACAACTGTTTATCATAATATCAATACTACCTTTATTGAAGATACTAATACAACTATTTGAAGAATTACCCTCAAAGCTAATATATTTGAAGAATCAGAAGACCTCAACTCAGAAGACAAAATATTTGATTATGAAGCAAGAGAATACATTTAACATACAGATAGAAGAGAAGATGAACTTCCTATATCACCACCACTTGTACCAACTATATTTACTAATATAATGGCTGATGCCACAATTGCTGCATTAACTGTACAAGTAGCAGCCTTAACTGTACTTGTAGGACAAGTAGTACAACTTAGCTAAATAACTAAAGCAGTCAACCTACAACTCTTTAATAGAGAAGCTAAAGAAGTCACCGCAGTTATATCAGCCATTAAAGCCAATTACAATACCAACAGCTGGAATAACAATCAAGTACCAGATGATAGACTCACTAACAACATTAACTACATACCTAAACAAGTATATACCAAGTCATATACACAGGTCAACAAAATTGCTAAATTTCTCAGAAAATCAGCAGCAATCTAATGGCAAAATCCGTCTAGAAAACCTTTGATATAGCAAGATACAACCTTGGTAGCAGCTTAAGTAGCTAGTATGGCCCAACTAGAATACCCAAATATCTCTGTATAATAAGGCCTTAGATTTCTACTGATTGACAAATTCTATAGTAGTGCATACATTGCCAAAGCAAAGAAACAACTAACTACAGCAAAATTCAATACTAAAGAAACTAAAACCTTCAAAGCCTTCACAGCAGAAATTGATACTGATCTCATTATCATTGGAATACCTTATAATGATAACAATCATATTACTTATAGTGCACAAGCCAACATCTTATTCAAGACCCTTCTGCAGTAGTTAGAAACTCACATTAAGGAGAGAGAGAGCCTATACACTCATAAGCAATGATATTTTGATATAGTTATCAAATCAGCATGCACAATCCTATCTACACAACAAACTCGAATGGAGAACAGAAATTATAATATTAGCTTAAGCAGTAAACTAACTCCTAGTACCTACTGTCAAGAAGGATTCAACCCCTAAGGAGAATTTAGAGAAGGACAAGGAAACTATAACAACAACCCAATATGGTAAAACAATTTCAAAAAAAAAAAAAAAAAAAA
>RBNK01002488.1:0-10908 GCA_003990785.1 Endogone sp. FLAS-F59071 | reverse complement strand
AAAAAAAAAAAAAAAAAAAAAAAAAAAAAAAAAAAAAAAAAAAAAAAAAAAAAAAAAAAAAAAAAAAAAAAAAAAAAAAAAAAAAAAAAAAAAAAAAAAAAAAAAAAAAAAAAAAAAAAAAAAACTCTCTGTTACACTAAAGCTAGTGATGTAAACTACTGATTTATATTATAATATATATATATTTAATATTATGTTTTAGACTTAATTTGGTTGATTATAAGTGAGGAGGTAAAGTTTGAAATAAACCGTCACCTATAAAATCTAAGCCACAAATTGCGATTTTCAATTTTTTTTTTAAAAAAAAAATAAATGTTATTATAAAAAAGAATAAAAATCAAAAAAATCTCTCTGTAATGTTAATATTAGATATGTTCTCTATTAGTATATATAGTTTTATTTTTAATTATTAATGTCATTCCATAGGAATAGAAGCCGTTCGATTATAGACGAGGTGCACTATATAATTTCACGGCCCTACCTTTTATGGATGAATGGAATGGAGAATGAGAACTGATGACATCACAGTTTTGAGCAGACACAGAAATTCGCGTAAACCCAACGCGAACGCTTTCCAAAGTATGACGCTTCTCAAATTGCTGGAGCACTTTTTCACGACGTTCGCACTATGCCTGTTGCTCTTTTCGACCATTTTACCAACCATCTCGGCAAATCTTTTGTCGACCGACCAGACCGTGCTGCGGGCTATCCCGATTGCCTCGCTTGGCGCGCGCGTCTGGGAGGTCCTTGGGCCGTTCCCGACCGGGATGCGGGAGCAGGATTTTGGCGCAGATCCCCTCGAGGCTTTCGGTATGCGTGAACTTAAAAGGGGGCTGATCTTAATGATTCGCGAGACTAGCTGCTAGCGTGCCTTGCTTTGGATCGGCATAGTCCTGAAACACAATCGCTTCGCTTTCGCTTCGCAGGCGGCATCGACGAACTGCCGTTTTCGGACGTTGATAGATACCCGTCCGAACTCGCCGACAATGGGACTGTTGGCTGGTTTAAAGTAGAGACGAACTCGGATGGTAAGACTGTTGGACCGATATTTTTTGAAGGCATCCGGTAAGCATTTGTTCACTCGCGTTTTCGAAACGCAAAGATTAGGAATTCACTTGCAGGATAGGACATATGCTAACTGACATTGTAACCTCTGTAAGTTGGTCCTTCAACCAGCTCTCCCAAGGCTGGGCGATCAACCAATTCCAATTCTGGGCTCGCTCCACTTTTGTTACCCAACGCCCGACAACTGTTCTCGTGCAGTGCGCCAATGTTGGCGAGTTCCATGTCGACTCGCGCCGGCTCTCAGGCGACTGGTACGCCTACGGGACGGTCCCACACGTGCTGCACCTCTCAGCGGGCACGCACGAGATCCGCGTGCGCGTCATCAATGAGATCAGGATCTTTGGTGGGAAGGTACCACCGCCGATCACGTTCCGATTAGAAATTGAGGAGGTACCTGAGGGGACGGAAGTGTTGTTGTTGGAAAAGTCTGTGGTGGTGCCGGACGTCGTTGAGGGCGTGATTGCGGGAGGGTTGGGGAGTGTGACGATCGAGAATGTGAATACATGGAAGGAGGACTGGGTGGAGGTGATTGGGGTGGAGGCGGATGATGCGGATGCTGGAGATGTCACAGTACGTATATCACAATATATTAGACCCTTTTGTATTGTAACACCCCAATTCAAGAAATTGCTCACAATCTTCCTCGCTTCAGTTCCATATCGCTCCCGTTTATCCCAGCTCACTACCTATTCGCGTTGCTCCCTCGCAAGCCCGTCCCGTCGCTTTCAAAATCAGCTTCATTTCATCTACCTCTATCCCTTCCACATCCACTCTCAAAATACGCCTCAAAATTCATCTCCGTTCTTCCCGCGGTGCCTCGACCGTGTTCTCACCGCGTCTCACCCTCAACTGCCGAGCCTGGGGCGAAACCTTCAAATTCACTTTCCTCGATTTTGACGGAACGGTGCATTATGGTACCATTTTTCTTTTTGTCCTCCGTGTTTACTGCATGTGCTATTTCTTATGAGGCTTTATATTCATCACCCCATCGCTTTACAAAATAAAATATTAACGCGAATGAAAGCCATGGCTAAACCCCCGCGTGCCCTCTTCCGCCCGTCCGCGGACGTTCTCCCTCCGCCTATCCTTGTCGCGACGCATGGCGCAGGTGTGGAGGCTGAGTGGCCATTTTGGACGGACGCGTATGCGAGACAGGAGGCGGCGTGGGTAAGTTTTGGCACGGTTGCTCGGAGAAGTGGTCATTAAATGTTGGTGTGCCGATGTTGCCGATACTATTTAATATTTTCGTGATTCTCGTAGATTCTTTACCCAACCGGACGAAGCTCATGGTAAGCCATTCTCATTCGTAATTTAATCTAGCACACTTCTTTGTGGCACACTTCTTTGTGTCGTGCGGGCTTGCCTTACGTTTATTCTCGGTTTGTGGCGATGATAGGGGTTTCGATTGGCACGGTCCGAGCTATCTCAATGTACGGTCGGCATTACGCGCATTGATTAAACTACCGGCCGTCTTTCCCGAGACAAACGGAGTCACTAATGGGCATTGGGCAGTCGGCGAGGAGAGCAGAGTGCTTTATACTGGTACATGCGCCTCAAAATTCCAAGAGTAAAATCGTGGAAGGTATTTGCAATATCTCCCATTACTCAAACTACGCCTCACATTCACTCCATCCAGGACATAGCAATGGCGGTCAAGGCGCTTGGTATATGGCGAGTCATTTCCCGGATCCGGCGGTGGCAGGTTGGTAGCAATCACATCGAAATGCGACCTATTATTTTTCGCTTCCTTTATATACATATATTTGCACGAAATAGTCTTACCGGCGGCTGGATATGTCAAGATCCAGGACTATGTGCCGTATAACCTGTGGATCGGGAACGCCCACACGGATCCAATTATTCGTGGGGTGAGCTCTTGTCGTTTTCTGCTGAGGCAATATGCTGATGGATGAAATAGAGCACGACCTGATGAATGAGTGTCGATCCATAGACAACCTCATATTTGACTTGCCCTATTCCTCATTGGTATTAATCTGAATACTTCACCTCCGGCTTCAGATTCTCGAGTCATCCATCATCGAATACAACAACGACCTACACGCGTCAAACATGGTAAATATCTCGAAATAGCCATGCAAATTATTTCTTACGTCGCTTCGCAGCCGAACAATGTAGCTAGCTGATTCTCATCCAACTCACTCTCAGGTCGGTATCCCGATCCTCACTCGGACCGGCGGTGACGATGACAATGTTCCGCCATGGCACTCGCGCAAGTATGCCCGGCTAGTGGACGAATACTCAGGAGACACCAATGCAGTACTGTAAATATAATTCATGTATTTTTTTATTTTATTTTTTTGCTTTAAAATTTGAACCCGTTATCTTATTTTATAATATATGCCTCCCTGTCAGCATCTCCGAGATTCCTGGTAAGGGTCATTTCTGGGAAGGTGGTCTCAGCGACGACGTGATCACTGCGTTCATCGACCAATTCGTCCTCCCGGACGTCATACGAGAGGATGAGAGGTTCCCGCATGAGTTTACTCTCACGGTTGCGAACCCGGCGGGAACGGGGAGCAAGGGTGGAGTGTTGATCGAGCAGCTGGGCGTGCCGTACAGGTTTGTGCGCGGTCTCTAGCGTTGCTGGGTTTGTTGGATCGTAGATTTGATGGTGTTGGAATAGGTGCCTTTCTTGATCGTTTCTGGTGGGGTTTCGGATGACAATGCAGACTTAGCAAGATTAGGGTGGCTACCACAGACGATGGTATCTGGACGCTCAGGACGACAAACGTCAGACGATTTAGGCTCCCTAACGATGAGTCGAGGATCGTCAAGAGGCGTGGAGAAATTCGGACCATCACTGTGGACGGGACCAAGTTTCGCGCAGTGGATGTTGTAGGCATAGATGGATGGTTCGAGAGAATCATGGGCAAGGAGTGGAAGGTGAAGATTTGATTCATTCAAAGTCGCGCTACGAAATTCTTGCGCTCACATTACTAACTTGTTAAATACATCTCAACCAACCCACATGTGTATCCCCAGTTCTCCACCTCCCGTACCTGGCTCACTCGGGAGCGTCACCCTAGCACTTACGGCCCTGTGCACCAGATATTTGAGTCTCTGCTTCCTCTACTTATCATTATCCCCGCCAATGCTGCGGATCACACACACCTACATGTGGCTCAGAAGATTGCGCACGAATGGTACCTGTACGGCCGCGGAGACGCCGAGATCGTGAAGGACGATGATGTGAGTTTAGTAGGGAGAATCAAGGAGGAGGGCTTCAATGGAAATTTGGTGCTTGTGGGCGGACCGGCGGAGAATTGGTCCACAAGAGAAGTGCTTGAGAAGAGAAGGAGTGAAGGTATGTGGAGAGTTGCTGGGGGGGTTTGTCTGGATTGGCGGGTAGTGAGGTTGTGAATAACCAATTTAAACCTGACTTCTCTCGAATCAAATGATATCTGAAAGTCACCTTTGAGAATGGATCTATCTCCATCGCCGGCCGAGATTACTCCGATCCTAAGACAGGTCAGTCAGACACCATCTTTTAGCGTCACTGTCGTTTTTGCTTCTGCCGCTATAATATCCCGCTAAATTGCGTCTTAGGCGTCTTCTTCCTGCATCCCTGGAAATCTGACCACATTGCTCTTGTCATCGCCGGCGTGGATAACGACGGACTGCGCCAGGCCGGGTGGCTGCTGCCCAAGCGCACGGGGATGATGGTGCCGGACTGGGGTAAATTGGATGTGCCAGTGCAAATAACGTGATTTATTGTATGCATGCATGATTTGATCTCATTTTTGTTCGTTTTGTACAACTACAACCACAGTCATCACAGGGCCCGAGATGAAGTGGAAGGGCATTGGCGGAATCCTTGGTGCAGGGTAGGATTACTTTGACTATTTTGTTCCTAATTTGCCCAAAACTATTGCTGACCACTCAACCGTAATCATTTACAATGAACCTTAAACGAATATCATATAGATTCTGGGATAACAACTGGCAATACGATCCGGTCATTGGATATCTGGTTTAGTGTCTTTCTTCACAGGTAGAAATCGGAAAATCGCAGAGAGACGGGTTAAACCGTTGATAACAATATTTAATCATAATAAAATCTAGTGTAAAGTTACAGCGATGAAAGCATTGCACCGCATCCGCAAATAAAATAAAATAAAATAAAATACTGGACCATAAATCTGCACACTATCTGATGTATTGTATGTAGCTTGGACTACTCTGATTTTCAAGTAGTAATCTCTATACATCACTCGCCATATCAACCCCTCAGGTCCTCCACTTTACTGTACAAATATGGTTGGATTGAGACATAATGGATCTATTGATAGGGTACCAAGATAACGTGATTAATATTACAAAATAAAAATAAAAAATAAAAAATAAAAAAAGAAGGCTTTTAAAGTATAGGCATGGAGGACAAGGGCTCGACAAACTTCGAAAGGCGGTGATACCAAACCACCATAAAGTCAGAGAAAAACCAAGCGCACCCGCGAGATCGTTCTCTTATAAAATCTTCTCTACCTACCACTCTATTCAAGTTTATCAAGATGGTCCAACCGCGTCAACACCACAGTCTTGCTCGTTTCCTCAATCTCGCCCGCAAGGAAGACCTCGTCGAGAATCGAGTAGACCTGTAGTAGGATACATTTTTATTTTTATTTTTATGGCAAATTAAACACATTCTTTAGTACTAGAGCTAATTCCACACCTTCATCCATGACCACACAAATTGGACAGGCCCAATCCCCGCATTTAACTATACACCAATAGCTTGTATCCTCCTCCTCTTCCCTTTCCCTCATCTCTCCTGACACTAGAAGACTAGAAGAGAAAGGGAAAAGACAACAAGATCCACGGAAAAGAAAGCAAACAAGTATATATATATATATATGTGTGTGTGTGAATATAAATGTGCAACCACCCACCTTGTAGAAATTGAAAACCAAGTCAAGCTCGCACACGTTGCCGAAGAAAGCGTCCAAGACCTCCACGAAGAAGTGGATGGCCTCGAGGTAGGCGAGCTCGTTGTCATTGGCGTCGACGCAGACGCAGAAGAAGAGGCCAGCGTAACGGCGGTAGACAATCTTGTAGTTGCGGAACTGAAGGGGTGAAGATGATGGGTTAGAATAAATTTGTTCAGTGAAACATGATTAGAAAATCTACGACGGATCTTGTTTCTTAACGTGTATTGGTTTTCGCCTGGTCCGGTTTCAGAAAATAATGATACTTCAACTTCCAAACACATTTTGCAAGCAATCAATTAAACTAAACCACTCACCTCAACAAAGTTAGACTGGTGCTTCTGGTCCCGTGGGGCTACTAGCCGATGCACTTCGCCCTTGAGCTTCACCTTCTCATTGTCCTCATACGGAACGTACCACTTACTAAGACGGGTCTTGCCTTGGCGGTTCTGAACGAGGATGAAACGAATCTGCATGGTTGTGAGAGTAAATGAGAATGGTGTGTGTAGGCCATCAAGGGCCGGCTGAGGGTCATCTTGCGTCGGAGATTGTTCCCTTGGTGCCTCATTAGAGATACGCAGCTTTCAATCTTGAGACTGCTGAGCTTACCATTACGATGTGTTCGAGGGAAGGAAAGGGCCTACGTGTTTGAGATGTCGACATTCCAATATATCACGATTTCTCATCCGCACGTGATATACAGCAATGGTATTCTTATTTTAACTGAATCGCATTATAAATGGCACTACCGGCCTTCGTTTGCTTATATCATTCACCCTCCTTACCCAGAGGTGTTATTAGTTTATCAAGGGCCCTCGAACATCTGCGCAAGCGTTCCACGTCAAACACAGCGAACTTCCAACTCGCTTTTCTGTCTGCTGATTGTTAAATACAAATATATTGTTACATCGATATAGATAGGTATTGCAATTTACAATTTCTCCAACACGGGGTATCAAAAAAAAAAAGTGAAAAGCTTTAAACCTAAACTACTAACGAAAATTGTCCCTCAGGCCCTCAGTATTGACGCGCGCTTCCTCGACCTTCCATCCTGTTTCTTCTTTCTTTGCCATATATGCCCTGATTGGAAAAAACCTGATCCGGTTCACTTCATCATGACACCGCAGCAGCTCGCGCAGCCAGCTAGCCTTCTGCTCTCGATCTTGATTGATAGGCTCAAAGCTCTCCGGGAGGATTAGGATCCCGTGCTTGTTGTATCCTCGAGCAATGCTAAGATAACTTTTATCCAACGTTAGCAGGGCCATGCCATGGATATGCGCAATTTGAAGAACAAAAATGGGTGAAGATCCCGGCACATCCATACGTTTCGCCTCATAGCCCTCCCGTGAGACAGTGTCACGAAGTAAGGAGGTGGAGTCATCGAGCAGAAATTTGACAGGCTGGCGTGGACGTTGGCCGCTTTGAGTATTGGATATTAATATGTCTTCACTCATGCCGGGAGGGGAACCGACGATAAAGCCTTTAGAAAGGGGGGTATCCTTTTCCTCAGAATCATCATCCCACGGTTTGTCTGGCTCTTCGTAAAAGTCATCGACGTTATTCCAGAACTCTTCATTATATTTCTCATCGTCAGACTGGGTGGTTCCTTCACCGTGCCCCTTCTCAGCCTTCTTGTCTTTGGTCGCTTTTTGCTGCGGGCTTGGTAGTGACGTCATCGTTGGGATTCTCATCAGTCTCCACCATAGCTGACGGCTCCCTTTTTATACGTATTTGCCACCAGTCACATTTCTTTCTTTCTTTTAATGACTCATGTTTTACTCTTACAAACCCAAATCTTTCGTATCCATAAAAGTATCTAATACCGGTATAGCCTTCCGGTGTCAAAGTGTCAAATTCGAGAAACGAGAAACGAAACCTTGGAAATATCCATAGCCCTCTATCAATCCGCAGCAAAAATCTTGTATCCACTAAATCGATGAACACCAGGTGACCGAGTTCGTGCGACCGCATGAAGCCCTTCCGAAATGAAAACGCCAATTCGACCGAGCGCCCAGATTCAAAGGTCTAGTGGTTCAAGTTGTTGAATGTATTATATATGACATCATATATGGTATCATATCAGTTTTTTCTTTTTGCAAACTATACACAAAGGAATTTGTATAGTGCAATATACAGTAAAATAGGCTTTACAGAGTGTTGGGGAATGTTAGTACAGGGTGTTGCAGACAAAATAGCGATTCTAACAGTTCAAAACTCTACAACGTGAAACCGCGCAGTTAGGCCTCAAGACTTAAAATAAAAAATAACAAATAACAAATAAAAATAAAAATAAAAAACAAAATGTTAATAATATCGAGACCCGCATATGGCACCGCCTAGCCGAGCTAGTTCATTTGCGACACTTCTCTATCTTCCACGTGGTTCCCTCCTCCTCGGCCTTGTGTACTCCAATCGGGAACTGCTTGACATTGCGGACACCTGTATGGTCTCTGAGCAGGTTGCGCAGCTGCGCGGCGTTTTGATCCCTCTCTTGGTGGAGTCCAAAGCGCTCCGGAAGAATCAATATACCGTGCGCGTTGTTTCCCGCCGCGATGTCAATGTAACCACTGTCGGCTGTCAACAGGGAAAAGCCAGCGACTTCTGCAAGGCGTAGAACATCCAAACGCGACGTACTCGGGAGCTCGGCCTGTGACGAGTTGGGGAGGTTGGCCTGGTACCCTTCACTGATAATAATATCATGGAAATGGGCGGTAGAGGCGTCGAGCTGAAAGCCAAAGCCTTGGGGAGCGAGACGGGGACGCGCGTCCGTCTGGGACATCCCAAGTTTCGGCTTCTCGAAAAAATGCGATAACCTGAAAAAAAAACGCGACCTTTCCTCTTGATCTTCGCCTTCCTCTTGATCCTCGCCCGCATGTGGGCGGCGAAACAACTGGGATAGTCTTTCAAATAAACTTGGCATGACCTTGTGTTGTTCGTTGGATAGGTTGGTTTGAGTGTTTTTTATACGTAGCTGTGCGGCGTAGTCGATAAATGCTTGACCGGGTATACCAGGTCTATATATACTAAAAGTCACGTGATTTTAGCCGCGCCACACCGTTGTTACACAAACGCCGCTCAGTCAAGACTTCGCAATTTGCTTGTCTATCTCTAAATACAAGGTTCGGATGCAACATTCTTTTTGTTATTTTATATTATGTTGGGTATTCCTCGGGGATATGATTATATTGTAGAGATAAAAACAGATGTATATAACTATAATTAATGTACATATAAATCACTTTAGAAACATAAACGAATACTACTCCACACGTGACTAGTTAGTCCTTCGACGCCTCATCTATCTTCCAACTTCCGTCTTCTCTCTTGGCCTCGAATACACTAATAGGGTAACGCCTAATTCTGTCGATGTCCTTGTGGTAGAGCAGCTCTCGCAATAACGTAATATTAACTTCACTTTGCTGATTGAACCGGAAGTTGTCTGGTAGGATTAGAATTCCGTACCGCTTGCCCTCCGTACCGATGTAACTTCTTTCGGTTGTCAATAGATTTGTGTCAGTTTGAATAAGGCCGAGGACATAGCTGCGTGACGGGTTAGGAGAATCGACCACCTTGGTCTTATACCCCGCTTCTGCGACTACGTCGCGGTATGAAGCAGTGGAAGAGTCGAGCAGGAAATTGACGCGCCGGTGCGGAGCGTCGTTGCCAAGCTTCGGCCTTTTAAATTGGTCTCGGAGCCTCTGGAAGAAGGACATTCGTTCTTCCACGCTCCCGTCTTCGCTCGACGTGAAACGACCACGACGGCGGAATAGCTTCTTTAGATAGGATTTCATGATCTTTGGTTAAGCGCATCGTGCCTTTGAGTGGGTCTTATATCACTTTCAGACGGCGCAGCGACAGTTTAAGTGCTACAAAGCCACAAACGCCACAAACGCCACAAACGCCACTGAGCAGATATCGCTTCATTTTCTGCGCCTTAATTCGAACTCAGCTGCAGCCCGGAGGTTCGGATTTTCGTTTCCTCAAAGAGCGAAGACCTTAGTTCATGAAATTTGTTGTTATTCGAATCTGACATTCTTTGGTACTACAGAAATTAATTAGTACAAGATTTGCGTGACTGCTATTTCTGACTGCTTATCCTCTGGTCCACCGTCTACTTGTATTATTTTTTAAAGTCTAGGACTATAAACTGAAAATATTTTCTTGATGATATCTGTAAGCCCTTCCTAGTTGCTTGTAAGCTCTCCCAGATACCTATAAGTCCTTCCTGATTGTCTCTAAAGCACTCCTGGTTGCCTATAAACCCCTTGGTTGCCTGTGAGCTTTCCCGGTTGTCTATAAATACTTCCCATTATCTTCCAGATGCAGTTGCCTGTAAACCTCTCTTGGTTGCCTGTAAGCCTGGTTGTCTGTAAGCCCTCCCGGTTGCCTGTAGGTCCTTCCCGGTTGCCTCCCAGTTGCCAGTTGTCTCTAAAGCTCTCCTGGTTGCCTGTAAGCCCTCCCAGTTGCCTGTAAACCCCTTCCTGGTTACCTGTAAGCCCTTCCTGGTTGCCTCTAAAGCCTTCCCAATTGCCTGTAACCCCTCCTGGTTGCCTCCCCCCGGTTGCCTGTAAGCCTTCCCGATTGCCTGTAAATCCTTCCCGATTACCTCCCGGTTGCCTTTAAAGCCTCCCGGTTGCCTGTAAGCTCCTCTCGGTTGCCTGTAAACCCCTATTTCCCGAAAAAAAAAAAAAAAAAAAAAAACGTGTCACAAACTTATGATTCTATAGTGTGCCAAGCCTATAATCGGCCTCATCTTTTTCTCTTACAATTTCATATTTTTTTTAAAAAAATAATTTATAAATCAATAGTATATATTCATAGCTTCAATCAAATAGAGAGTTTTTTTTTTTTTTTTTTTTTTTTTTTTTTTTTTTTTTTTTTTTTTTTTTTTTTTTTTTTT
>RBNK01002487.1:0-10913 GCA_003990785.1 Endogone sp. FLAS-F59071 | reverse complement strand
GGGGGGGATAGGCGGAATTGTAGAGGGTCTGTGCTAAAGGGCTAAAGGAGAGACATTTTGTGGGGGGCCGGTGCGTCGGGTTCGTTTATTGAGTTGGGGTTCAGAAGTGACGGTGGGAGAAAGTGACGGTGAGAGAGAGTGACGGCGAGAGGGGACGGGAAAACATAACAAAAGGGGACGGGGCTTTTTTTTACTCGGCAACTCGCACATGTTTGCGTGTTGTGTAGCCATTTGCCATCACTCACTCACTCACTTACTCACTTACTCACTCACACTCACTCACTCACTCACTCACTCACACCCACTCCACTCACACCCACTCACTCACACACACACACACCACCACTATACAACTTGCTCCGACTGCTCCCGCTTGCTCTTTCCGGATTGCCCCGACCTTGCCTGCAAAAAATGCAATCACGGCTTTGCAACGTGACCCCGCAAAGCCCAACACCCGATGGGCCACCCGCCCCATCCGCTCACAAGCTTTTCCCCACGCGCCAAAAACGGAATATCTTGGGTTCGGACATTCCCACATATAAAAATTTAGTATATACAGCTCTCCCCGTCTGCAATCTTGGTCTGCTGATGCAAAAGCCCCGTCCGTTTTCCGTTTTCCTTGAAATGCCCTCACAATCAAAATCAACCCATGTCTGCATGCAGTCGGTTTTTTTTTTTGTTTTGTTTTGTTTTATTTTTGTTCTTGTTGGATTAGTAGTTAACGCGGATGGGATGATACCGGAGTGGGTCACAAGTGAAAAAGATATGGAAAGAAAGAAAAGAGGAACACAGCAAGTTTCAAATGTAAAAAGAGGTAAGAGTAAAAATAAATAAAATAAAAATAAAAAAAAAAAAAAAAAAAAAAAAAAAAAAAAAAAAAAAAAAAAAAAAAAAAAAAAAAAAAAAAAAAAAAAAAAAAAAAAAAAAAAAAAAAAAAAAAAAAAAAAAAAAAAAAAAAAAAAAAAAAAAAAAAAAAAAAAAAAAAAAAGGCACGGACCCAAGAATGAAATATCTAGAGATACCGTTCCAAAAACGGCAATAGTATTATTGATGAAATGCAAAAACACGAACGGAGACACGTTTATGCGTTTATGGATAACCTTTTCTCTCTTAAGGTGCAATTTGAGTCAAATAGACGCGGCAGACGCGGAATTTATATGGATCACGTGGCACGTGGCCGTTTGTTCCTGAATTGCCAAAAAAAAAAAAAAAAAAAAAAAAAAAAAAAAAAAAAACGCAACACTCCGCGATCTCTCCATCATTCCCCCCAACACCGAGGCCATGAGGCATCCGTAACCATGCAGCACAACACCCAAGAGAACTACTCCTTTCCAGATCTGGACTTGGGTTTTTCCCTCGACCACATGGACGACTTTGACTTGTTCAAGACCCCCCACCCTTCGGCTACACATGCAGACGCAGGCGCAGCCTATCTCTACTCGGACAGCCCTGCTTCCCTCACCGGCCTGTCTGCTCCTGTGCCGTTCTTGACCCCTGATAACTCGGATGGAAGCCATACCGACAGCGCTCTGCTCATGGGCCGGGATCCCGAGTACGTTGGCATGTCGCCCTTGCAAATGTCACCTTCTGGATTGGAGATGCCATCCCAGCACGGTGGCATCATGACTGACGATGGCTTCATTGACGAGGAGGTATGTTTTTCTCGCGTCGCCAAAAGTAAAAAAAAAAAAAAAAAAAAAAAAAAAAAAAAAAAAAAAAAATCCCCTGATCTCGACCTGTTTTCCATTTTCCAGGGCTTCTTCACTCCTCTCGTCTCTCCAGCCATGACCCCTTCTTTCGGGAGTCTACATGCTCCTTCATCAAATATGATGGCCCATGATATGTTCTCTCCACTTGCATCGCCGGCATTGCATCCCCAAAGTTTACATCACCTCTCGCGGCACCATGGCGTCGCAACGACTACTGCCTACTCTCCCCTTCACTCGCCCATTATATTTGGCCACTCCATGGATCAGCAGATTGTTGCCCACCTGCAACAGAAACTGGCCAACATCCAGCAACAGGAGCAGCAGTCCAAGAAACACGGCACTCAATCATTATCTTCGACCCCGTCACCCATCCTCCCGTCCTCATCGTCGCAAGGGGAGATGAGCGAATCCTCCCGCGCCCCAAAGACACTGCGCAAGACAAAACAGTCCCCGCTGGTCAAACCAACGTCCTCGCCGTACGAGCAGAGCCAGCAGCGGCGCGCGCGCAAGAAACGCGCGACGCCCCAGCAGCAGTCTATGCCAGTGAGCCCGCATACTCAAGGAAATGTGCTGGTCGCGATATCTCCCAAACTAAGCGCTAGCATGAGCATGCCACCACCGATGCAGCCGCTGACGGCCGGGCAGAACGTTCTTGTCAGCCCCGCACCAAAGGCTCAACCGTCGCAACAGCAGTCAACGAACAACACGACAATACCTGCCGCCGCATTACCTCAGACGATATCGACAGGAAAACCACGGATCATCGCACCCGCCACGCCAGCATCGCTCATGAAGCTTGGCGGAGGAGGTCCGCCAATATCAAACACCATACCACCATCATCAATAGCATCATCCTCTGCTGACATGCTCCCCGCCCCTATGATATCCTTACCACCGCCACCACCATCCAAACACCCCGGTCCTATCTTTGTATCCCCCTCTATCCATCCCACTGCCAGATTAATGCTCTCCCCAGTCCCCAAGCCGCTTCTCTCCCCGCGCTCTGCTCCTACCGGCCCCGGCGACACTGCGCTATCTTCTCCCAAGACCCTCAAATCGAGTGTCCCAGCCTCCCCGCGCGCTCTCAAGCCACTCATCAGCCCGTCACTCAAGCCCCTGCTCCCGGGAATGATACCCCTGCCTGCCGACGCCGCAGCCAGCATCCTGGCCAATAAAAGCAATTACCAGAACTTGCTCGAAGGCAAGGCGCAGTCGCTCGGGATGACATTCTCCCCTGCCATCCACACGGGAATCGAGATTCGCAGGACGGCTCACAAGGCCGCGGAGCAGAAGAGACGAGACTCGCTTAAGCAGAGCTTTGAGAATCTAAGGAAGGAGGTGCTTGAAGCGCTGGTTTCCCTACCCGCGCCGGCGCCCTCCACGGTTGATACGGCGGCAAAGGAAGAGAGCGTGCAAGACGATGGTGCTGCGGTCATATGTGGCGCGGGTGACGCTGATGTGGCGGGCAAGGATCACGAGACAGACAAGGAGGACAAAAGCCCAGAGGCCCTGAACCAGGAGAGAGAAAAGCAGGTGAAGCAGATGTCCAAGGTGGCGCTGCTCAAGCACTCGTACGAGTACATCCTACGGTTGAAGCGTGAGCGGATACGTAAAGACGAGCGCATTGCAAGGCTAGAGAGCGAGGTAAGGAAGCTGAGAAGGCGGTGCGGACTGCCGGAGGTGACAGAGGAGGAAGAGTGCGAGACGATCAGGATACGGGAGGAGGAAGAGATGATGGCGCTAGTAAAAAGGGAGGAGATTGGGGGGGAGAGGGATGAGGATGAGGACGAAGATGTAGATATGGGCACGTGAGAGAGGGTGTTGTGAAAGATGTGCGTTGGACATCACGCGAGCTGAATCCTCTCGTTTCATTTGTTTATAATTTTTACAAGCTTATACATCTCTCTTGTTCGATTGGCGGGTAGTTGTATTGAATTTTTTTTAAAAATTTTTTTTTTTTAAAAATTTTTTTTTTTTTAAAATTTTTTTTTTTTAAATTTTTTTTTTTTTTTTTTTTTTTTTTTTTATTTTTTTTTTTTTTTATTTTTTTTTTTTTAAATTTTTTTTTTTTGTTATTATTTACGCTCCCCCAATTTTCTATACTTGCTGTAGTATACGCGTTGATGCGTCTTTGCCTTACTCTTGTAGATTCGCTAATTTATTCACTTTTTCTTTCTTTCTTCATTCATTCGAAGACCTTGCACAATTAATGGATTAGTTGACATTTCGTTCACAATGTTCAAAGCTTTCATCTTTATCTCTTTTAGACACATATTCATAGATTCTCGCCACCTTCCTCCTTTTCCTTTTCCTTTTCCTTTTCCTTTTTCCTTTTTCCTTTTTCCTTTCTTCTTTTAAAAAAAAGACGAGTCTCATCTGATTACCTATCCAATGAAAAGGCTTGCGTTAAGGTTAACATTAAGTTCAACGCCGCATGTATCTAGATAACGAAGAATCGCTCTTGATTGGACAACAATGTATACAATGCCATGATACATATACAACGCATGATACACGTACTACAATTTCTCTTTAGTAATATTTAATCCTCGATATAATCACCTTATAGCTTGGAAATATACACTTCTTCGCTCTTGTTAGAGCCACATTTCAGTCTCCGTCCGAGAGGTGTATGATCCTATCAAGGGTTTAACATATTTATTAAATATTAGCGTATTTACCAAATATTAGCTTATAATAATAATAATAATAATAAACCCACGTGTTAGGAAGCCTAGCTAGGTGAAAGTGCCTTAATACATTATAGAATTGTTTGACTTTTTTATTTATTTATTTAAATACACTTATATAGCAATACATCCCTTAAAATAATATTGTGATGATAATATTGTTAAACTTGCTCCTGTGCAAAATAAGTGCACTGGCAGCTTATGACGCTTGTGTCGGGGCATGGTTGACAGCCGGTGTTGTTTGAGCTCGTTGGGCCGGGTCCTGGCCAATGATCTGGTTCTTTACCCAAACGAAGTAACGGGAAAACTGCTCCTTCAATTTCCTCATATTCTCCGAAGTCATTACGAAAACACCTTGTGGAATAGCGTCGAGTTGGTCTTTGAACAAATATTTCATGAGTATGAGACGTTTCGTAGCCTCGTGGTTGTTTGTAAGGGCCAAGAAGACGGGAAGTAGCTGATCGACACGCTGATACATAGGCCCCATTTTTTCGACCAGCTCGAGAATGTCTGACTTTTCACTTTCGGGAAGGCCATGTAAAGGGGCATTCCTTACTATGCAAGAATTTAGGAGTTTAGATCAGGTTCTTCTCCGCCACCAATCAAATATCGACCAATAATGTGAAATACAAATACTAACCGCGAATAGTTACCAATAAGCGTTCCATGCCTTCAACCGCTTGCACCGCAGCCCCATACTGAGCATATGACATTCCTGCATGCTGCGTCACTGTGGCCTGGCGATTAATAGTATCCTGTTGCTTCAGCCGAGCAAGCTTACTGTTATAAGCTTCGTCATATTCACCCTTCGACGTGCTATTAAAATATATGTGGGCTTCATAAGCCTTCGCTTCGCGGAATATACGACTCTCTTCTTGTGCCGGTGTAAGGCGCGTCTGTGCTTGGGCACTTAAGAAAGAGATAAGGATGAAATGACGTTTTGAGAGAAGTGTCATGTTCAAACAGCGCAGAATCTTGCTTGTATATTTACAGTTGGTGAATACGCTCATTTCTGACTTGGCTGTTCACTTCGGTTCTCCTCCAGTTAAGGTCGTTCACTTCGGTTCTCCTCCAAGGGTGAGGAGATCGTTTGGCAGCTAACATTTCCGGTAGGCAGTGCCAAAGGGAAAATTTTTAGCAAAAAGGATTAACAGTGAGGTGAGAAGGCATGTTAAATAGGAAAAAACGGACAACCGAAATTGGCCAATTCCGAACGCCGCATGATGAGGCAGAGTTATGACACAGATATATATTTGGTATGGGCACAGAAATGAATGTGCCCGTTACGACAAATTCACCGACGCACCCGATCAGCTAATTATCATTCCAAATTCATTTATTGCTAAGCTGTTGTAATGTTAGCATGTTCTATTATAGGGGTAGCCAGCTGCCAGCTGAACAGGGGTTTGGGTCAGCTGGCTACCTCTATAAGGATAAATTATATGCATTCATTTCTGTATCATTCTTCTGTTTGGCAAAAATCAGAATCAAATATCAAAAGTCATAAAGTTTGACTATGTATTACTATTACTACATCTGAAAAATATTTTCAGTTTGTAGTCTATAACTAGTATTGTAAGAGTGATATATAAAAAGGCACTGATAAACACTTGCAGAAACATAATGAAACAATTATGCCTGCTATTAACTGCCAAACTCAGAGAATTCAAGAATCTTATCCTACTTAACCACAACAAAGAAATACTGCCAGATGCTCAACTCCACTTTGACCAAACTATGAACAGATCAAGAATATAGTGGAGAATACAATTATCAACTGACACAATGAACTACTATAACTATATACTAGAGTAACCCAAGAGGATACTATCAATATAGTAGAATTTGCAAAATAAAATATCAGCATCTACCAACTTAACAATACTACTAGACAATTCAAAAGCTACTATCAAATGAGATATACCTTATAACTAAGATAAGAAAACCATCAAGAACTGACAGAATAAGAATCTGCCAAATATCTAGAATTAAACTCTTGGGAAAGATGCATAGCTAAAAGGACCTTCAATATATTTCAACATTGGCTATCTATATTGAAATACCTTGGTAATCTAAGTTTACATTAATGGGAAAACTTACAAAATATAGAAGAAGAAACATTATTTAGAAAATTACCTAATAGACAATAACTACCTTAAAGAGGAAACTAATACTTCCTTATCCAGATCAGATATAGAAAAAATTATCAACACTGTAGATACCACCTATACTACTGAAATTAACAACACTGTTAATACTATCAACATCATTAATATTCTATTCAATAACAAATAGAATTTCTAAATCAATTACAATAGTATAACCAATAATATTCTGAGTAGTAACTTGAGCAGCTATCTATATAGTACCTTAAGAATTTTTATATAAATATCCCTCAAATTCTTTATTCAATAAACTTCAGTTCAATAGCAGTATATACTCAAGATCCCTTTGAGAGCTAAAGATCTCAACTCCCTTCTATATATATTAAGAGCACTAAAGACTATAAGTTTAAAATTTATAATTAATAATCTTATAAAGAAACAAAGTACTTTTGATACCTTAGAAACCTTGTAACATACTTAGAGATTCCTAAGTCCAACATGGATTAGTATCATCAGATGCTTCCTCACAAGCAGTTTAGAAGAAACTCTCTTATAAGTATCTACACTTGCAGGCTGTTCATAAACTGTTCTGAGCTGTTTTATAGTGTTTATTATTTTACAATACTGTTCTTAAACAGTTATACTTATAGCTATTTTATTTATAACTCTTAGTAATATTATTTATAAACTATTTAATTTTTTTTTTTTTTTTTTTTTTTTTTTGATAATAATATCTAAAAATAAAGTACTAGAAATACTATTTTTGCTCTAGCTTATATATTTAAAAGATGAAGGCAAGAATGCAGAGATAGATATATTTTATATTAGTACTTCAAATTAAATCTATTTGAATCTACATAATTCAAATCTAAATAAATAAATTTATAAAAAATTCAAAATAAATCTAATTAAAAAAAATCTAAAAACAAGCTTATATTTATATTTTATATATTGTCAAGTCATAATCAGATCTAAATACTGTTGATATTTATCAATTAAATCATTTTAAATTAAGTTTGAATTAAGTTTAAATCAAATTATTAATATAAATTGATTTATTTAATAAATATCAATATTATTTAAACCTAATTATAACTTGATATTATGTATAATATACAGATACAAGTCTGTTTTTAGATTTTTTATTTAGATTTATTTTGGATTTTTTATGAATTTATTTCTCCAGATTTAAATTAATTTAAATAAGTTTAACTTTGAGTACTATTTTATATTTATATAAGAGAAAGAAAGCATATATTTCTAATTTTTTACTTTTAATTTTGATTTATAATACTGTGGTAAATGTACTAATAATCAGTCATTTATGCATGTGTACCAAGTGAGAATGCTCAGAGTGTCAGACATGATATCTCCCTTTATGTATCCTTACTACAGCTATGTGCTGTGCTCTTCAGGCTTTACTATAACTGATATTGAGATATTCCAAGACTCTATGCAAACTGATTTATTTAGATAGAAATAAAGGGGGTATTTATACAAAATTGAAGGACTAAAGAATAACTAATAAGGACTTCACTATGAAAATATAATCCAATCATTGCGAAGAATGCATAACGATTTTGGTAGTGGCATTGAGCAGAAATAAAAGGCGTCAAGCAGAAATAAAAGGAGACAAAATGTTACGGTAACTCCTGAATTAAGCGTAGTACAAATTCGCGAAAATCAGACAATTTGGGGGTCGACCGTCACAATACTAAAAATTAATAAAATTTAATATGATAAGATTAACTTCAGCGGGTAGATTATAATAGTACTTAATGCTTTTTGATGATCTTATAGATTTACTGATACATAGTATTTTATGATTGTAGCTATATGATACACTGGACCCCTTCTACGATTTTAAATAAGATAGTCTTGTTTTAGATGCATCAAGATTATCTTGATGCGTTATAATACCATATGTAACATCGATTTTGATAATATTAAGATAATCTTATCTATAATTTAGACATACGTAGGCGAGATAATCAAGAAACAATTTGGTCAAAGTTTTGTGTATCTAAATCAACTGTGATTGTTAACAAACAGACCGCCAACAGTTTTCAGAAAAGAAAGATAGTAATTAAGTCGTACATGCGTCGTAAAATGATGCATAAAAAACGTGGCAACACTATTTGAATGGTGCTGTAAGTGGATCGATGACTTTGCCCAACTTGGTCGTAACGCGCGGTAGCACCATTTTTTGAAATACCTCTGTTGTATTCCATTCCTTGCCAACAGGCGTGCGAAGCGAATTCTCATATTGCTCGCGTGTCTTGAAAGGATGTGGGAGGTTAATGCTCTGGTATTTAGTTGCCTGGATTGACAAATGAGAACCACGAATTAAGATTGTATAAAATCTCCCAATGTTGAGTAAATCGCAGTAAGGAAAACTCACTTTCTTGATCTTCTTTTCGTTGATGATAACGTGCTTGAGCTTCGCATCCTGGCGTTTGCTTGCTTCAACGCCCTCTCCCGGTAGGGGTTTTTTAACAATTATATTCTTTTTCTTCTTAATACCTTTACCGCCCCACGAACCCCAGCCTGGCAGTGTCAAATCTACTTCCTTTGGCGCGTCTTCCTCCATTACTAGTCGTTTTTCCGCCTCAAACTCCTCGACAACATTATCATTAGCGAATGCCCGCGCAACAAGCTCCCGTTGCGAGAAGGCCAGCGCACTCTTGGCATGCACCATTTTTGGTTGTTGGTCAACGATCTCTTGACCTCCATCATCATCATCATCGGCGCCATTCTCAGCTATCGTGACGGTACGATTGTCGTTCTGTTTCGCTTTCTGCTTTACTTTGGCTATAAGAATGGACGGTAGTCTGAGTTAAATTGGCAGCTACCGGATATTTAGTCTTGACAATTTTACCATAAAATCGATGAGTTATATAAAAAAGAGAGCAATTGTAAGGGATTGATTCATACCGGCCTCAGTAACTTCGTTCAATGTCAATACGTTTTCCAAATCAATCTCAACATCCTCTCCATTATCAGCACCCTTCGCAAGTCCTCTCTGTTTCTTCAATTTCCCTACCAACTTATCCGACTTGGGTTCGCCTGCCTTCCCAAGAGCCTTATTCTGCTTCTTACTCTGGGTCCCCATACGAGACGTATCGGCCAGGAGCCAAGGGTTTGCCTCTTTTTCTTCGCTGGCACCTTGCTGTTTGGCTAATGATGCGGCATGTCCATTTTGAACGCCAATAGGGAGCTTAGAGGGGCCGTTGATAGAAACGGAGCCGGACATTTTGGTAGTGTGCGCGGCAGAGATGGCGACTTTCTTAATTTGTCCACCATCGTTGAGAGCAAGTAAAGGCTTGTTTGTGGAAATATCTTGTTCGGGTAGCTTGCCAAGCTGTAGTTGCTATTAGAATAACAATTGTGTGACAAGTCATGATGAGAGCGTTGTTCTTTCCTGTGTATTTTTATAGCATAAAAATCAACCATATAACAACGGTACCTTGGCATTAAGTCCAAACATCATGCGACCAGGGTTATTGCCCACCAGCGCAAACTTTTCCTTCATCTGCTGTTCCTTCTTTTTCTTGGGTTGTCCCACCCGATCTTCCTCTTCACTCTCAGACACCTCAAGCTCCAACTCATCCTTCAAATCGTTCAGCATGGCCTTGTTCTCTTCTCGTTGTCTTTTGGCAGCATCTTGCATAAACTTCATCGCAAACACTCCTTTTCTTGCTCGGCCATCTTCATCGTCATCCTTCATATCCTGCTCCAACTGATCTAGCTCATCAACAACTCGTCTTTTCACTGCTTCCACATCTCCATCTTCGACGTCACTATAACTTCCATCTTCCTCTCCCGATATCTCTTCGTCCGATCCCAGCCCCTGAATCTTCTTCTTCAAATCCTCCCCACGCTGCAACTGTTCCATGATCGCTTGCCGCGTGCCTTCGTCGTGCTGCCCGTGTTTCAACATCTGCTTGGCCCATTTACCAGTATTCTTGTGTTTAAGCGACATCCGCTCAGCCGCTCGGTTTGCTTCAGCCTTGAGCCTCTCCTCGTTCGCCATCTCTGGATCCAGCTCCATGAGCTGCTCCGTTGTCAGCGATTTCTTCTTTTCCTTCTTTTTAATTTTGTGGTACGCCTTGCTCTTGATCTTGGCGATGCGCTTGGCCTTGATCTCCTCGCGGAACATGAGGTCCCGCATCATGCGCATCTCTTTGCGCCGTGCCTCTATTTCCTCAACCGAGAGTTTGCTCATTGCTAGCTCCTCGAATTCTTTAAGGTCTTTCTCCTTCAATCCGGCGTCCTCGAGCATCGCTTGGATTTGCTTTTCGAGGTCGTTGGTCGCCTCAAATTTGTTGGCGAGTCCGGCGTTCGTCATTCGGGCTGGTGGAGGTTCATTCATCGGAAACGCGAGGTGCTCAGCCTGTGTACCAAAAAAA
>RBNK01002486.1:0-10914 GCA_003990785.1 Endogone sp. FLAS-F59071 | reverse complement strand
TTTTTTTTTTTTTTTTTTTTTTTTTTTTTTTTTTTTTTTTTTTTTTTTTTACTTGATGTCCCCGGTGGCAGGAGGTGTCTTGCGCAAGTCAACGTAGCCCAGGAAGTTCTTACAATAATAGCTATTCGGCATTTTGTGCGGTGGTGGCTCAAAGAAATGTCATTAAACGCTACAAAGCTTAACATAAAAGTTTCACGCAACAAAACCTGTCGTGGATGAGCTTGATGCGATAAAAAAAAAATAGTGGTGACGCGACCTTGACTTATTGTCTCGATTTTCGCCTCCTAGCCAATTTGGTTATTTACAATTTCATAACTTTTCACAGTGCTAAAGATACAGTGCCTTCAAATAGAAAGGGGCACGATTTTGGCAGACATGGAAATATTTGGATTATATCTCATGCTGTTGTGTGATATTGCACCCTCCAGTTCTGGGCAACAGTGCTAGAATAGTGTAATCATCAGGAAACTATTTTCAGTTCATAGTCTATGACTAGCATCCATGCTTGTAGGCTGTTCACAGGCTGTTCTAGCCAGTTTGTGGTTCGTGATATTGTTCTAGAGGTGTTCAAGGTTCACAATATTGTTCTAGTGGAGTTCTAGAGTAGTTCATGGTTGTTTGCCAATAATAGTTTGTAGTCTATGACTAGCATCTGTGTCTATAGCTATTTTGTTTGTAGCTCTTAGTAAAATAGTTCACAGCTCTTAGTAAAATAGTTTGTAGATTAATTAACCATTTTTCTGATGATACATCAGTAAAATTTTCTTGTGCAGAGTATGCACAGGATCTGCATTTTGCACATATTCAGTACAAAATTTAGTGCATAATATGGAGCATGCTGCAATAAAACCAGACAAAGTGAACATCTGATGTCACTTGGGTATCATGTTTTCTTTTGCTTTGTTCATAAATTTTTATTATTCTTCCTCTCTCTATCTTCTTTAATTTCTTTAATTATTGAAGCTTTTTTTTTTTGTAAAAAAAATATTATAACTAAAAAAGAATGTTTTAATTATAATAACAATAAAGAAAGATTAACTATCAATTGATGAGATGAAGAAGAAAGAGAGATTATTAAGTTTTGTTGTTGAGATTGCTCTCAAAATTTAATGCAAAAAGAATTAGATAACAAAACTACCAAACAAGAAAAGAATAAAAAGAAGATCTTTAGAGAGACTTTAACTAAGGCTAAAAATAGAGAAGAATTTGAGTAGCCTTGAAGAATAAGAAAAGTTAACAATAAAGAAACTGAAAGATGAGACAGATTTACTACATCTTGTTCTTAAAGCTAAATAATGTTGGATTGAGATGTTATCACTTATGAAAATAGTCAAGATCATAAGTATTTTTAGTATTATAATTACCAGAATCAAATTGAAAAGAACCAACAAGATCAATACTTTACTTGAAATTTAGATAACACTCCAAATTATAAGTGCTAGAAGAATATAAATAAAAATAAAAATATTTGTTATATATGTAATTATATAGAAATATATAAAAAAGATATGTTTAAAGCTTTTATTTCTAACTGCAGAGATAGTGTATTTTCTGGTTCAGTTTTAAGGTCAAATACTAAAGCTTATATATTATTATATATCAAATGTTATACTAGTAACTTATAAGAAATAACTAGAGAGGAATGATTAGATATCTTATCAGTTCTGAAAGATACAATTAACAAAATTGATAAAGTATATAAACTAGCAGGTTATCAAATTAGTGCCTTAGTTGGAAAACTAAATAGTGAGAATTTACTCCACTTCTATATGCAAATAGTTCCAAAATATAAAAAGAACTGAGGCACATAGTAGTTACTATCCAGCATCTCTAAATAAATAGAAATATCCAAAGAAGCCTTTCAACCCAATGCTGATAATATTATTGTAGAGAGGGACAAAATAATTGCTTACTTATATAATAATAAACATTTGGGATATATCACTATCTCTATTAAAAAAACATTATCCTAATAACATCAAATTAATAGATTCTAAAATTTGATCTATGTAAAATAAGTAAAATTTTGTAAGAGTTAATAGCAAAATTTAAAGACAAATTAGAATAATCTAATTTTACTATAGAATATCAACTAGGGAAAGAAGCTGAAAGAATATAAAAAAAAGAAAAATAAGAAGAAAATATTCTCAATCATAATAAAGTTTATAGTAAATCAGAATTTACTATTAATCTAGTTCCCAAATTCTCATTATAAAAATAATAAAAACAGTATAGACTTATAAAAAATAATTAATTTGAAGATATGATAGAAAATAAAAGAATAGTATTAAAATTAAAAAATCAAGAAACTTATTATACAATCTGAAAAGGAGATAAAGATTATTTAAAAAATAAAGAAGAAGCCCTTGAAAAAACCATCTTAAGAAAATAAAAGAGGCTGAGAAAGAAGCTACTAAACTTGTAAAAATAGAAGAAATTAAAGATTTAGAATAAATTACTAATTTAACTCCCCAACAAGGACAAAAATTAGCAAACAAAAAAAGCAGAATTAGCTCTTTTAGAAGCCTAAATAGCTAGTGAAAAATAATTTAATTGAACTTCCTAATAGAAGTAGTTTTTATTATTATTGCTGAAATATCTATTTACTTAATAGTTAAGAAGAAAATTAAAAAAAGAAATAAAAGTTAATTATTACTCAATAATATTCTATACTGGCTTGGGATAAGTAATATCTTTAATTTATCTCAAACAAAGGAGCAAATATTGTGATAAAGATACTTCTGATATTTTAATTCTAAAAAAAGAGTTTTAAGAACTAGAAATAATATAGCTTTGATGCTCTCCATGATCTTAGAAGTCTCTAATTTACTAGTTTTTAGTAATTTGAATTCTTGAAAAGGATCACTTATAACTTTTTGAGCTTTAATTATCCTAGAATTAGCACTAGTGAAAAGAAAATATTAAAACTTTTATAGGCTAGATAATTTTTTAAAATAAGTTTCTAGACTGCTTATAATATTCCAATATTGAAATTCTTCACTATTATTATAATGTTAAGATTTATTTAGTCTAGTAATATTAGATCTTTTTACTATATCAACAATATAGTCTATTATAGTAGGCTAAAATATATTAATGGCAAAATACTCAGAATTGAGTAAGTGTAGAAAATATATTTTTAGGGGTCTTAGTGGTTTATGCAGTAGTGTCTTAAGAAGGGTAATATGTTTGTATAAGTGTTAACTGGCAAGATTTAAGTGTGATTGATTAAATAAAGTATATCTGTTAAAATCTCAAAACTATCTTAATTGCTTACTTCTTGAGTAAGGCTTTTAGTATCTCTCAGGTTGTCTGCTATAAGCTTTCTTAGCTTGTTGTAGTCTGAATTTTATTGATAATTGTGAGTGGGGTATTTATAAGAAATTACAAGGTACTATACAGGCAGCTACCCAGGTTACTACTTGAATTTCTGATTAGCTCAGCTAAATATAAGATGCAAATTGATTAGCTAAGATATAATAAAATAATATATCAGGTTATAATGTAATTGGGCAGTAAAATAATATATCAGATCAAAATACTATTTTAGTTTATAATGTGATTGTGGATCTTAATAACACTAAAGGTTTCAATAACACTATGAGTCTCAGTGTTATTATGGATCACATGACTATGATCTCATATGATCAAAATATATGTCATTACAAAATATTCTATCATATCTTCTTCCTTTCTGCAAGTTAGACTTCTAGGTATAATTCTAACTCGAAGAAATTTCTTTGTAATTGTTTTACCTCTTCCTTCAGCTCCTTTATATCATTCTGTATAAGTTGGTATAGTTGGAATGTGCTGCACTGGAAGTGGTTCAGAGCACTAGGCTTGTGCTTGAATAGTTGATAAATCTGTTTAGCCATTTTTGCTACATAGGTAGAGAGTACTCCTTTGAGGGCTTATTGATAGATTTCTCTATCCTTCCAGTTCCAAATATGTTCAACTTCTTCTTTCCAAAGTTGTGTAATTTAGTAGTATTCTTTCCATTTATTGATTTATATCAAGTGCTGTCTCCTTTAAATATTGCATATAATTGATCAGGTCTTCTATAAGGTCAATCCTTCTATTTCCTCAAGGTCTTCTAAGAGTTCTATATGTCGATATGCCTTGATCAGACTAACTCGGACTTTATAGAAGTTGTTCCAGTGGGGCATAGTATTTCTTAAGGCAGTTTTGGTAAACAATGTAAGATAAAATCATTTCTGTTATTTTTCATAACTGATATGTAGTTCTTTTTATACTCGCAATATAATATAGTCCTTCCCATTTCAGGTCTAATTTTGCTAACTATGAAGACTTTACTATATTCTGGTATAGTAAGATCTGGTCACTGATCTTCAACTTTTTGGTTTTCTTGTATTCTTTGTCATAATTCTTCTTTTAGCAATCTTGTGCAATAGCAATAAATTCTCTCACCTTATTTTAGACATTGTATAATTCTTAAATTTCTTATATCATACAATGCTCGATTTGCATTTCCCAGGAGGTGTAGCTAAGTTCTGAGGTAGTTATCACTTGGTCTACCAGCTGATGAGCTTTTCTTCTATAAGTAAGCTCAAAAGGAGTAAACTTTGTTATTTCTTGTTTCATTATTCATAGTGCAAATAAGGCAGAAGGTAGATACAGATCCTAATCTCCTCCTTGTGATTATACTATTTTAGTGATTGTGTTTTTAATAGTTTGATTTATCTGTTTGGTAAGTCCATTTCCTTGGAGATGGTAGGCAGTAGTCTTTATCTAGCAGATCCCGAAGTATTGCATTAATATCTGCATGAATTTATTAATGAATTCAGTTTTTTGATCAGAGGTCATTTTATAGGGTATTCCATAGTAGCAGATAATATCTTCATAGATAAAGAGTGCAATATTAAGGGTATCTGCAAGGAGCAAGGCTCTTGCTTTGGGGTACTTGGTCAGGTAATCTACTGCTACTACGATGTATCGATTTCCTCTAAGTGTTCTTGATAGCAGTCCAACAATGTCTATTTCAATATATTCAAAGGGTCCTCTAGATATAATCAGTTGTAAGGTCTCAACTTCCTTTCCTTGATGCCTCTTCTGGCAAGTATTGCATCTCCTGATATATTCTCTAATGTCTTTATATATGTTCTTCTAATAATATTTTTTTGATAATCATTGATATGTGTTATCTATGCCCATGTGTTCTGCAAGCTGATAATTATAGGAGACCTGAAGTATCATCTGCTTTTTGTATTTAGGAACTACAAGTCATATTTGTCCTCTGTGTCATTGATAAAGTATATTATTTTTGATAAAATAGTTGAGTGCTATTATCTATATAAGCTGTTGATCTTTTTCATTTATCATCCCAGTAAAGGTTAGGTTACTGAGATAATCTAAATATTCATTATAGAGTTTAGTATCTATTGGGTAGATATATTCTTTTTAGTTCGGGGTATCGATCTTGGATAAATTGAGATAGATATAAGAGGGTATCCACATTCTGATAATTCCATCCTTTTCTGTATTATATTGTGAAGTCATACTCCTGTAGTATAGCTAGCCATTATGCATATATTCCTATCAGATTTGGTTTGTTCCAAAGCTATTTGAGGGCTGAGTAGTCTATTATCAGAGTGAACTGTTTTCCAATCAGGAAGTGGCAGAAGTGTTGTACGGCCCAAATAACTGCTACATATTCTAGTTGGGTAGCTCTATAGGAAGGTTCTACTCTATGGGTAGCTTGTCCTGCATAAGTAATCACATGCTCTCTATCTTTGTCATCTTGTACCAAAATTACTCTAAGTCTGAATAATGATGCATCTATATATAGCTTAAACAATTTTGTAAGATTCAATCTTGCCATTACTAGTGTGTGGATAAGTGCTTTCTTGATTAGATTAAAGGCAGTTTATGCAGCTAACATCCATTCCTATACTCTTCCTTTTCTTTACAACATGTGTAGGGATGCAGTAATTTCGGAGTAACTAGGGATAAATTTTTTATAGAACTAGACTAGTCCTAAGAATCCTCATAAGGTCATCTTATCTTGTGGAGTTGAGAAGGCTTTAATGATTTTGGTCTTCTTCAAGTTTGAGTGGATTTCTCCCTCATCATTTATAAATCTGAAGTATTCAATTTTCTTCTATCCAAAGTAGCATTTTATTGGCTTGATCTTTAGTCCATATTTTCTAAGTCGTTCAAATACTTCCTTCAGGATCACCATGTATTCTGTGAAGTTCTCAGTATAAATATTGATATCATTGATGTACACAATTACTCTATGTCTAATCAGGTTGTAGAAGATCTCATTTATTGCAGTCTGAAAGGTGATAGGTGCATTGCAGAGTCCAAAGGACATTCTTGTGAATTTGTACTATTCAAATAGTATAACAAATGCTGATTTCTCCTGTGCTTTAGGTGTCATTCTAATTTGATTATATCCTGCCCATAGGTCTAGAGTTGAGTAGATTTACACTTTCTCCAACATGTTTTATAAGTCTTCTGAGTGCGAAATCGAATATGCGTACTTTTTAGTAGCTGAGTTCAACTTGCAGTAGTCAATAACTATTCTCTGTCCATCTTTCTTTAGTACTATGCTGATAGATAATACTCAAAGGCTTTTCGACTATATAATCACTCCTGACTCTAATAGTTCTTGAATATGCTTTTGTACAAAGTCATTATAGTTGGCTGACAATCTATAGAGTGCTTATTTTATTGGTTTGGCATCTCCTGTATCAATGTGGTAAGTGAAGAAGACTTGGTCTGGTAGGTCCTTGAAACTGATTGCAATAATATCCTCATACTCCTTCAGTAGGTCTTATAACTGTTTCTTCTAATTCAGTAACAGATTTTTATTGAGAGAGTAGATGTGCTTCTTGGCATTCTCCTGGTTATCCAGTCTTTCCATTATCACATTTGCTTATCCAGTCAATCCAAATCCTTTCTTTCTACATCATGTTTCTTCTAAGTCTTTCACTTCCTTCAAAGGTTGCTGTTCATATTTGATGATTACTATTTGAGTGATTCGATCTTCTTGGTATACTTTGAATTGGCTGTAGTTGTGGTTGACTAGTCCTACCTCAATTTCTCCTCTATAGTCTTCGTCTATTAACCCAGAGAAGGCTCCTATTCCAGAGTTAAAGTAAAGTCCACTTCTTGCCCATACTTATGTATATTATCTAGGTAGTAGGGTGATAGTGATTCCAGTTTTTATGAAGGCTGATGATTTCTGTTCTAGGGTGCAGTCTTCATCTACATATAGGTTGTAATCTGTAGCTCTTTCAGTTTTCCTCTTTGGTACTATTTCACTTTCTATTAGTTTCTTCACTTGAGTTGCTGTTTTCTTTTCTTCAATCATGAATACTTCTTTGAAGGTGAGGATATTTGGTTCCTTCTATTGTTCATGAGTTGTGTCTTGAGGTAGGTTCTGCTATAAGTCCTTCCACCACCAATAGTGCATACTAATACATTCATCGGGGTGAATTATTTCTTCTAACATGATGATTTCTTCTTCTGAGTCTGAATCACTTTCTTCAATTAGGGTAGAGCTATCATTCTCATTCTCCTCTTGAAATAAAGCTCTAACTTCATTGGGTGTTTGAGTAGTATAGACTTCATTGCTCCATTCATCAGGTACTTCCTTGTCTTCATTTTCTTCAGGTACTATCTGTTCTTGTTCTTAGTCATAGCATTCTTTCCAAGTCCTGTGGTAGTTGATATCATATGGTTTGTCTGGATATCTGACCCAATTTTCACATTCCCAAAGATCATAGGGGTTGACTTCATCCCAGTAGTATCCCTGCAGATAGATATTGCAATTTCCCCACAGATATCCTTTGCTGATATGTCTAATATTTATCCAAAAGCAGTCCCATACTTCTCTAGTATTATCTACAAATAGGTGAGGGTTTCTTCCATTATATGGTCTATGATTTATTGAGGGTGAGATCCTTTGGCGAGTCTGTGATAGTCTTGGTTTCTTGATCCTTTTCTCAGTTAGCAGATGTATCTCCAAGGTATCTTGATAAGGTATTAACTTTGTATCACTGCAAGTATATATTATTTCAACACAATAGATGCATTGCTCACAGAATGGATATCTAGTATTCCTCATATTGTATTCAATCAACTAGTTCTTTTCCGAAGGCATCAGGTGGTGGTATTCACTATGAATCACTACATTAGCTTCTTCTTCTTCTATTACATTAAGGTATACCTGTCTGGGGGTTATTTCTTCATCTGTATCACTTTCATCTTCCAGTCTTTGAGTGAGTTTCAGTACTACTCCTTTCTGAATATTCAGAGGTATACTGAACTTCCTTCCATGGTTGACAAAGATTAACCTCTGTACATCCAAGTCAATTCTAGCTTTAGCTTTCTTCAACCAGCTGTTGCCTAAGATAGTATTGTAGGATTGTGCATCAGTGATAACCATTTTGACAAGTATGATTTCTGTTCCAAACTGAACTGGTACTTCTCAGAGTACTCTTAAAGGTATACTGCTTTTTCCACTTGCAATGACCAAAGTGGAGATAGCAGGTTTATCAATGTTCCATTCTAGATGGTCTAGGAAATGCTTAGCAATAATACTAACTTCTACTTCTATATCAATAATAACTGAGCATGCTAATCCTCCAATGTTGCATTATGCATAGGCAGATGAGGTATAGATTCACTTCTTTTGTTCTTCAGTAGTGTTAACTTCCTCAAATTGAATAGTTAGTTTGGTTTTGGTAATCTGCATCTTTACCTTCTGCTTCATCGATAGTATGATCTAGAAAAGTTGTTTAAAGGTGATGTTGGTCTTTTGACTGGCAATATCTTGTCATAGGTCATATTCGAATTCTCTAACCCTCTTAGGCTTCTTTTCCTTATTTTCTTTCTGATTGGTCATTTCTTCATCTCTAGTAGTTGAGATAACTGTCTTACTAGGTTGCATTATCTGTTTGAAGGCTTTGTCCCATTGATCTTCATTCAGCTATTGTCTCTATATTAGCTTCTTAGACTTCTCAATGACAACCTCAGGTTCTTGAGCTGGTTTCTTTCTTGAGTAAGGAGTCTTTCTAGTGGCAGTGCAGCTGACTATTTCAACAGGGTAGGCTTCCAGATATTCTTTACTAAATTCTTTATCTTCTTCTTTAATTTCTTATACTATATTGACATGGTCAGCCTTCTTTTCTTTCTCTCTTTCCTGTCCTTCCTTCCAACTCCTAGTTCAGCAATCCTTAGCAAAGTGATCTTATCTTCTATAGAGGAAACAATTCATCTCAGTCTTGTTGCATTCTTTAGTAACAAAGGTTCCTCTCAGTTGCTTATTCTGGCAAATCACTTTGGCTTCAAGATCGGCTATATATGCTGTCATTTCAGAGAACATCTTGGTAATCTTTTCTATTTCATCTTCATGTATTGTCTTTCCTGTTTTTGCTATAACTGTTAGTTTAATAGTGTCTTCCTCAGGTGGTTTAGCTAATGTAGATACCATTTGAACTACAGGTATTCCAGTACTGAATTTCCTGTGTAAGTCTTGTGGTAACTTGTCATATAGAGATGCAGAATGTTCTACTTTGGTATCCCAAAAGGCTTGTACTATTCTGACTTTCTCTTCCATCCTGTGGGGACCAAACCTCTTGATATGGTGTTGGAGATCTGCAGGTAAGCTATTTATAAACACCATTTCTTGCACAACTGGGTTGGTTTCTTCACAGAGTTATATATACTGGTTGATAGTAGTAACTCAATCTTTCGGATACTGGTTAATTGACATTTTCATATTGAATAGTTGTTTTTTAATTGATTCTCACTTCTGTTCAGTGAAATATTTCTCTTCTAACTAAGTTCTTGTAGTATCCTAATAAGCAGCAGCTATTACTGCAGGTGTAGCTCCATTTCCGGCTGCTGCGGTGGCTGCAAGGAGTAATTCTCCTAGTCTGGTAGCTGTTGTATCTGTTAGGGCTATATAGTATGTTTCTCTTGTGGGTTCTCTAAGTTGAATGGCTAGAGTAGTAATCTATCAAGTGCTGGCCATTCCTTTGGCTGTGAAGTAGCTTTCCAAATCATTCAAGAATTCTCAAACATACTCTTTAGTATATCTATAAAAGGTAGGTAGTCTGTTTGCTATGGTTTTTTCATCTTCTTGAGGTCTTCTCCTAGGTAATTGTAGTAATATAGGTGATGGCAGTAGTAGTGCTGTTCTTGCTTTTATCTTCTACTATAAGTTTTGGCAAGTTTAGTTATGCAATATAGGTAACAAATCGGTCAAGGTGTTAAGTGATTTCCTGCCAGTTGGCACCAATTATAGTAGGCAAAAATATATTAATAGTGAAATACTTGGAATTGAGCAAGTACAGAAAATATGTTTTTAGGGGTCTTAGTAGTTTATGCGGTAGCATCTTAAGAAGGGTAATGTATCTGTGTAAGTATTAACTAGTAAGATTTAAGTGCAATCAATTGAATAAAGTATATCTGTTAGAATCTCAAAACTATCTCAATTGCTTACTTCTTAAGTAAGGCTTTTAGTATCCCTTGGGTTGTCTGTTGTAAGCTTTCTTAGCTTGTTGCAGTCCAAATTTTATTGATAATTATGAGTGGGGTATTTATAAGAAATTACAAGGTACTATACAGGCAGCTACCCAGGTTACTACTTGAATTTCTAATTGGCTCAGCTAAATATAAGATGCAAATTGATTGGCTAAGATATAATAAAATAATATATTAGATTATAATATAATTGGGCAGCAAAATAATATATCAGATCAAAATACTATTTTAGTTTATAATGTAATTGCAGATCTCAATAACACTAAAGGTTTCAATAACACTATGAGTCTCAGTGTTATTATAGGTCATATAACTATGATCTCACATGATCAAAATATATATTATCACAAAATGTTCTATCACACTATATAGTCTTATGATAAAGTTTTTTAATTAGAC
>RBNK01002485.1:0-10916 GCA_003990785.1 Endogone sp. FLAS-F59071 | reverse complement strand
GGTGGAGTCCTTCGGCGGGTCTGTGACAATCTTGGTTTCTTGATCCTTTTCTCCATCGGTAAGTGCATCTCCAAAGTATCCTGGTAGGGTATCAACTTTGTATCGCTACAAGTGCACATCATTTCGGCACAATAGATGCATTGCTCACAGAATGGACATCTAGTGTTTCTCATATTGTACTTAATCAACTGGTTCTTCTCCAGAGGCGTCAGGCGGCGGTATTCACTATTGATCACCACGTTTGCTTCTTCTTCCACCATATTGAGGTGCGCCTGTCCGGGGGTTATCCCTTCATCTGTATCACTTTCGTCTTCCGGCCTCTGAGTAAGTTTCGGTACTACTCCTTTCTGAATATTCAGAGGTACGCTAAACTTTCTTCCATGGTTGACGAAGATTAGCCTTTGTGCATTTAGATCAATTCTAGCTTTAGCTTTCTTCAACCAACTGTTGCCCAAGATGGCATTGTAGGATTGTGCATCGGTGACCACCATTCTGACGGGAATTATTTCTGTTCCAAACTGAACTGGTACTTCTCGGAGTACTCCTAAAGGTACGCTGCTTTTTCCACTTGCGACGACTAAGGTGGAGGTAGCGGGTTCATCAATATCCCATCCTAGGCGGTCTAGGAAATGCTTGGCGATGATGCTGACTCCTGCTCCAGTATCGATGATAACTGAGCATGCTAATCCTCCAATGTTGCATTGTGCATAGGCGGATGAGGTATAGGTTCGCTCCTCTTGTTCTTCAGCAGTGTTAACTTCCTCGAATCAGATGGTTGGTTTGGTTTCGGTGATCTGCATTTTCACCTTCTGCTTTGTCGATGGTGCGATCTGGAAGAGTTGTTTAAAGGTAATGTTGGCCTTTTGATTGGCAATGTCATGCCACGGGTCATATTCGAATTCTCTGATTCTCCTAGGCTTCTTCTCTTTATTTTCTTCCTGATCTGTCATTTCTTCATCCCCGGTGGTTGAAGTAACTGTCTCGCCGGGTTGCATTATCTGCTTGAAGGCTTTGTCCCATTGGTCTTCATTCAGCTGTTGTCTTTGTGTTGGCTTCTTAGGTTTCTCGATGACAACCTCAGGTTCCTGGATCAGCTTCTTCCTTGGGTAGGGAGTCTTCCTAGCGGTGGCATGGCTAACTGCTTCGACAGGGTAAGCTTCCAGGTATTCTTCGCTGAATTCTTCATCTTCTTCTTCGATTTCTTGCACTACGTTGGCATGGTCGGCCTTCTTTACTTCCTCTCTCTCTCGTCCCTCCTTCCAACTTCTAGTTTAGCAATTCTTAGCAAAGTGACCATGTCTTCCGCAGAGAAAGCAGTTCATCTCACTCTTGTTGCGTTCTTCGGCGACGAAGGTTCCTCTTAGTTGTTTATTCTGGCGGATCACCTTGGCCTCTAGGTTGGCTATGTGTGCTGTCATCTCTGAGAACATCTTGGTAATTTTCTCCATTTCATCTTCATGTGTTGTCTTCCCCGTTTTTGCTATGACTGTTGGTTTGATAGTGTCCTCCTCAGGTGGTTCAGCTGATGCAGATACCATTTGAACTACAGGTATTCCAGTACTGAATTTCCTGCGTAAGTCTTGTAGTAACTTGTCATATAGGGATGCCGAATGTCCTGCTTCAGTATCCTAAAAGGCCTGTGCCATCCTGACTTTTTCTTCCATACTTCGAGGGCCAAACCTCTTGATATGGCGTTGGATGTCTGCGGGTAAGCCGTTCATGAACACCATTTCTCGTACAACTGGGCTGGTTTCTCCACAGAGTTGCATATACTGATCGATGGTATTAACCCAGTCTTCTGGGCATTGATTGATTGACATCTTCATGTTGAATAGCTGTTCCTTGATTGATTCTCGCTTCTGTTCGGTGAAATACTTCTCCTCTAGCCAGGCTCTTGTAACTTCCCAATGAGTGGTGGCTAATGCTGCGGCAGGGGGGTTATTTCCAGCTGCTGCTGTGGCTGCGAGGATTAATCCTCCTAATCCGGTGGCTGCTACATCCGTCAGGGCTACTCGGTATGCTTCTCTTGCAGGTCCTCTGAGTTGGGCAGCCAGGATAGGCAACCATCGGGTGCTGACCGTTCCTTTGGCTGCGAAGTAGCTCTCCAGATCATCTAGGAATTCTCGAACATATTCCTTGGTGTATCCGTAAAAGGTAGGTAGTTTATCTGTCATGGTTTCTTCGTCCTCTTGAAGTCTTCTCCTAGGTAGTTATAGTAATGCAGGCGGTGGCGGTGGTAGTGCCGTTCTTGCTTTTGTCTTCCACTATGGGTTTCGGCAAGTTCAGTTACGCAATATAGGTAACAAATCGGTCGATGTGTTGATTGATTTCCTGCCAGTCAGCACCAATTGTGGTGGACTAAAATATATTAACGGCGAAATACTCAGAATTGAGCAAGTGCAGAAAATACGGTTTAGGGGTCTTAGCATTTTATGCGGTAGCGTCTTAAGAAGGGTGTCGATGTAGGTGTTAACTAGCAAGAATTAATGTGATTGATTGAATAAAGTGTATCTGTTAGAATCTCGAAACTATCCAATTGCTTACTCCTTGAGTAAGGCTTCAGTATCCCTTGGGTTGTCTGTTTGTAAGCTTCCTTAGCTTGTTGCAGTCCGAATTTTATTGATAATTGCAAGCGGGGTATTTATAAGAAATTACAAGGTGCTATACAGGCAGCTACCCAGGTTACTACTTGAATTTCTGATTGGCTCGGCTAAATATAAGGTACAAATTGATTGGCTAAGATATAATAAAATGATATATCAGGTTATAATGTAATTGGGCGATGAAATAATATATCAGATCGAAATACTATTTTAGATTATAGCGTGATTGCGGATCTTAACAATGTTAAAGGTTTCAACAACGTTAAAGGTCTCAACAACGTTAAAGGTCACATGACTTGATCTCACATGATCAAATTGTATGTCGTCACAAAATGTTCCGTCACAATATATAGTAGATCATGACGCTTCAAGAATATGATTTCACAGTGAAGTTCAGAAAAGAGAAGACAAATCAAAATGCCGATATACTTAGCAGAATACCATTATTGGATGCCCAAGACAGGGCGCAGCAATGAATGCAACACTGTACTACGATTTGGTAATTTAGTTGACAAGGAGGGAGATTAGAGAAGATATGGAGGATTGGATAAAGAACATTTTATTAACCACCAGCAGGCAGTATGAAATTCAAAACAATTTATTATATCGAAAAAAGAAGGGACGCATTATTCTAGTAATCTAGGAGAAGGACGTATCAAACATTTTATCATTAGTATACAATTATCTGTTATCTGGACACATAGGCCAGGACAATACTTTATATCAACTCAGAAATTCAGCATGGTGGCCCGGAATGTAAGATGATATAACCAACCTTGTGCAAAATTGCAACACATGCCAAAGATGAGTAAGAGCAAAAGATATGCCCTGAGCCACCTCTGCAACCATCAAGGCTGAGCCATTTTTGCACATTGGGATAGATATCATAGGACCTATGCCAGTAACATTAATGGGAAAAAGATATATTATTTTAGCAGTAGATTTCTTTACAAAATATCCAGAGGCAATAGCAGTTGAAGATATGGATACACAGACAGTAGCTAAGTTTATGCATACCGATATTATCTGCCGACATGGAGTACCGAAGGAAATAACCAGCAACCGAGGTACAGAGTTCCTAAATGAATTAATCAGAGAACTCGAGTGGACTTACTATATTAAGTATATCTGAATAATGTCATACCACCCACAGGGAAATGGTCAAACTGAATGCACCAACCAGATGGTCAAGAATATTTTAGCAAAGATTATTGATCAAGAAGCAACATAGGACCATTACCTCGATAGTGCTCTTTTTGTAGTTCGAACTATTCGCCAGGTATTAACAAAGTTCAGCCCCTTCAAGCTTGTATATAGGAGACTGTCAAACCAAGAATTCCACCACTTCGAAAAGGATAACAGAACATATAATGATTATTTATGAGCTTACATCACACAGGATATCAGCAGGTTACAATTAATCCAAAAGAAGGTATCTATATTCATTGACAAGGCACAGGAGAGGCAATGAATGAACCAAAATAGGAAGGCAAATGTGACCCCCTTGCATATCAAAGATCAAGTCCTAGTATACCAAAACATTATAGAATTATCATGGTTAGCTAAATTACAACTGAAGTGGGAAGGACCATACTTCATACAAGCTATAAAAGAAAGTATAATTTGGCTTAGGAGACTTAACAGTTCTATTCTCCCTACTCCGGTCTACCAAAGTAAGATCAAAATCTATCATACTCAACAAATGCAGCCCAAAGAAGGACATAGAAAAAGCAATAAAGGAAGTACTGATGAAGGGATCTGAGACTATCAACTGGACACCTCTCGACCAAGAGAAAGACCCCAAAAGGCTTCTTCTACTTAGCCAGCAGTACTATGAGTGGTTGTGCCATCAAAATCGTGCAACTAATGCTACAATCTAGTTCCATCAAGGACGAGCTCGAAGCCTGCATCGTAAAAATAAAAAACAAGAAACAGTACTGTCCAAATTTGTGAAAGACATGGTTGACAAAACCTATATACTTTTCCTGGGCTATGAATAGCTTCTTTCAAGATTTTATAGAAGAACCATTGATATTTCTAAATTGACCCTTGCCAAAATCACTCAAATTCATCAGACTATGGAGGAAGAAATTGCTCTTTTGCCTTTTAGTCTCGAGGATGAGACATTCCCAGTTGAGCCCCCAGATGTGACGGCTGACTCTCAAATTGACTGATTTTCATGAATTTGTACTATGCTTGATTTAGGAGTTACTGTAACATTCTGTCCCCTTCCATTTTTAGTCATTGATGACTTTTATTTCTGCTTGATGACTTTTATTTCTACTTGACAACTTTTATTTCTGCAAAATGCCACCACCAGAGTTATTACGTATTCTTTGCAATAATTGGATTGTATTTCATAGCGAAGTCTTTATTAGTTATTCTTTAGTCTTTCAATTTATATAAATACCTGTTGAAATTATTAGCTTATTATATCTCTCTCTCTCCCATCAATGATTGATTGTATATCACTCAATTGTGGCTTAGATGATCTTTGTCTATATCGACCAATCATATATTAGTATTAATAAATACATGCATATTTGACTTCATAAGCCAGTGTGCTCTTTACCCCAAACACACATTTAAAGATTAAAACTTCAACAGGTTATAAGCCCTGAGCCACTCAAATTGCAGCTCGACAACCTAAGATCTACACAATCATAGCAATTACAACTGCGATTACAGTAAGCGTTTATTTAACATTATAAACAACGTGTCAAACAACATGATAAACAATGCAACAAATGACACTGTGATAAAGCAACGCGATAAACAACACATAATGACATAGCATTCAATGACGCAACACAATGAAATGGATAATCTATACACATCATCATTAGCAACAAGATCGACAAGATTGCGGTCTAAATCAAAAACAGACAACAGATATCAAACTCTTGATGATGACGAAGGATTGGATGGCAATTATCAGAGCAATATAGGATTTAGCCTCAATCGACAGAAACAGATGGCTACAATGATCAGAAATCAAGAAGATAAATTAGACACGCTGGCAACTCTATTGGGTGAATTGATAGCAAAAATCGACAAAACAAATGCATCACCCAGCACGTCAACCAATCAGAATGTAGCTACAAAAGGTAACACACCACAAATACAAATACAATCACCATCACCAACAACATCAACAAAGCTTAACGATCTAGCAAAGGAGTATCTAAGATCGATCAACAAATTCGATAGGTCAGGAGGTGCACCCAGACTGTTTGATTACTTTGATGCTATAGAGCAATTTATCACCAGTGCCGACCTATCAGTACAAAAGGAGGAAGTCAATGTAGTGATCAGTAAAATTACAGGTAATGCTAGAATATAGCTATGGAGGTACATAAATACATCAGGAGAATTTGATTCATGGAATGAGCTTAAAGAGGCTATGACGCAAAAATACGCACCAATGGAACAATTGTTATGAATGCGTGATAAGCTTGTGATGATGAAGTAAAAGAGATCAATTGAAGATTATAATGATGCATTCAACTGAATTATGGTGCAAATCGAAGACATGACTGATACAGAAGCTATACTACAATATCTCCAGGGTCTAAGCCCCAGGTACTGGGAATTAATACTTGCATAGAAGAATATGCTGACAATGCTGGAGGCTTTACAACTTGCATACATCAGGTTCGACCCAGATAGTAAGCAGAGGTGCGACGAAGCCCATATGACAGACCAAGGTGGCTACCAAGGCAGCTACCGAGGTGGCAGTTGTGGCAACCAAGGCAGAAGTGCCAGACAAGGCCGAGGCTATAATAATAATAATGGAAACAATCAAGAAGGTTATCATAATAACAGAGGTGACTGAGGCGGTGATCACAGAGCTCATCAAGGCAGGAATTTTTGGGGATATCCTTAGAAATGTTACATCTGTAAGGGAGAATATAGAATATTCCAATGCAACAAATTCAATGATTGAGTAAAAACAGAAAAAGAAAAGGCTAAACCGAGAGCCAAAGTAAATCTGGCAATTGGCGCTATCATCGATTCAGACGCCATACAACATATATTCAACCAATAGGAGATTTTCGAGACAGTGGCTGAGCACAATGGCTTAGTTATATATGCAGAGAACAAGAAGCTATGTGCCACGCACGTTGGGACGATTGAGCTTGATGACGAGCTGAAATTATGGGACATTTTATATGTACCAGAAATCACTAGAAATTTAATATCTATGTGGGCATTGACATGTGACAGAAATGACATAATCTTCAAAAGTGATAGATCAGTAATTAAAATCAGTGCGGATCATAAGGAAATCAAAATCGGACAAGCTGATGGTGACCTATTTCATTTATCAATATCACCAGAGCTAGAAGCAAATATTGCCGATTCTAAGATTGATGACTATACACTATGGTATCACCGGCTGGGCCATCCGGGCCGAAATACTCTACAATCAATCAACAAATTTGTTATAGGGCTCAGAGATGTGCGGCTGTCGACTGTACAAATCGAAATATACACCAGGTGTGAATATGCAAAATCACACCGCAAGCCTTTTGGACATATGAAAAATTGATCGATAGAGCCTATCAAAAGGGTATACTTAGATCAGTGTGGGCCGATGCCCATGCCATCAGTCAATGGAGTGAAATATATATTAACATTCATTAATGATATTACTTGCTATATTACAATATATTTTATTAATAACAAAAGTGATATATTTGATCAATTCCGGGCATTCAAGGTGTTCGTCGAAATGCAATCGGGCCGAAAACTGAAGATTCTTTAGTCCAATAAAGGGGGAGAGTATGTAAACACCGAGATGCACGAATTTTTAATCAAAAATAGAATTCATCATGAAATGACGATGCTAGATACACCGCAACAAAATGATGTTACTGAACGATATAACTAGACATTAATGGAGTCGATCTAGGCCGTTAAAATCACTGTCGGCATACCTGACGAACTTTGGGCTGAACTTGCTGCAAGTGCTACATATCTATGTAACTGATTGCCAACATGAGCTAATAAGGAGAGTGCTTTACTGTTTGAATTATAGCACAGTCACAAGCCTGATATCAGTAACTTACGTATCATATGGGCTGATGCATATATACATATTTACAAAGGAAAAAGGTCGAAACTAGCACCCCAATCCAAAAAGCTTAAAATGATTGGCTATCATAATGAAAAGAAGGTATATAGGCTTTGGGATCTGACCAATGGGAAGGTAGAGATCAGCCATGACATTACATTTGATAAATCTATTATATTAAAATTCCGAATAATCGTCAACCCAGAAGATCAAGAATATGTCATTGAAGCGATCATTGGAGAATGCAAGATTGATGAAAAAAGGCAATATCTGGTAAAATAGCTAGGCTATAATGATGATGATAATAACACCTGAGAGCCAATCGAACAATTGATAGACACTGAAACCTTACAAATTTGGTAAGATCACATGCCAGAAGCTAATTTAATTGAATTGACCGATAACCCAATGATCTACAAGGAAGCAATTTCCTTGCCTGATGCAAAGCTTTGGCAGGAAATGATCAATCAAGAGCTTAAATCACTTAAGAATAATGACATGTGGATGATTATATCTGAGGTGCCTGTGGGATGCAAGCCGATTGGATATAGATGGGTATTTAAAAAGAAGCTCAACACTGATGGATTGGTTGCCAGGTACAAGGTGAGATTAGTTGCTAAGGAATATTCACAACAGCAAGGAATTGATTATGATGAAACATTTGCTCCCATGGTGAAATTCACATCAATCAGGACACTTTTATCGATTAGTGCAACCCTAAACTTAGAAATTCACCAAATGGATATAAAAACTGCATTCCTGAATAGCGATCTTGATGAGGAGATCTACATAATAGTACCTGAAGGAATTGACCAATCGGAGCTATCACCGAGAGCTGTGTGTAAGCTTAATCAATCATTGTATGGACTAAAGCAATCACCTCGTATGTGGAATCAGAAGATTGACAACTACCTCAGCCAATCAAATTTTACAAGACTATAATCGGATCACAGCATTTATCTAAGAAGAAGACAAGATGATCAATCGCTGATAATTATTGCCATATATGTCAACGATCTACTAATTCTGGCTGATTCTATAGAAATGATGAACAAATTCAAGGTAGAGCTTAGCAATGCATTTGATATGATGGATTGTGGTGAAATTAAATATTTTCTGGGTATTCGAGTTATACGCAATCAAAAAACACATACAATCACAATTGATTAAAGTCACTTTGCCAATCAAATCATTACAAGGTTTAACATGACAGATGCCAAGCCAATCAGTACACCCCTTGATCCATCCATTCAACTCAAAGCTGAAGGAGGAAAATCCGCAGACCAAAATCTATTCAGACAAATGATTAGTAGCATAATGTACCTAATAACTGGGACAAGACCTGATCTAGCTGCTGCTGTTAGCATCATCAGTCAATTTTCAGCTAATCCAATGCAAGAACATCACTATGCCCTCAAACGATTATTAAGATATATTAAAGGAACAGCCAATTATAAGCTATGCTTTGGATGCGATCAGAATCTAAGGCTGATCAGTTTCAGTGATGCCAATTGAGGAGGAAACATTAATACATGACAATCAACCACAGGGTATATTTTCAAACTATCAGAGGGAGCCATCAGCTGGTCAAGCAAGTGCCAACCAACTGTTGTCCTATCATCAACTGAAGCAGAATATATAGCATTAGCACATGCAACGAGAGAAGCCATTTGGCTATGCACCCTATTAGATAAGCTAGGATATTTATCGAATTGTGCAATAACCTTATTTGAAGACAACCAATCAGCAATTGCCCTCACCAAAAACCCAATTAATTATGCTCGATCAAAGCATATTGATATTCAGCACTACTTTATTTGAGAGAAAGTTGAATCAAAGGTGATAGATATCGTTTATATGGCAACAGATAAAATGATCGCTGATGCATTAACCAAGCCACTTGTACGACCCAGACTTGAAATATTGATTGCAAAAATGGGCTTACGTAACTAATCTTTTTCTCTTTCAAAAACTTTTATTTTTCTTTATCATGTCATTCTTATCACTCAAGTAGTATTTTACATATAGTTATTTGTAGTAAATGTACTTCATAGATGCCATTCGTGATGTACAGTTGAACATTTTATTTTTTTTATCGAGATATGTCAAGCAGGGGGAGTGTTGAAATTATTAGCTTATTATATCTCTCTCTCTCCTATCAATGATCGATTGTATATTACTCAATTGTGGCTTAGATGATCTTTGTCTGTATCGACCAATCATATATTAGTATTAATAAATATATACATATTTGGCTTCATGAGCCAGTGTACTCTTTACCCCAAACACACATTCGAAGATCAAAACTTCAACAATACCCCCTCTATTTCTATCTAAATAAATCAGTTTGCACAGAGTCTTGGAATATCTCAATATCAGTTATAGTAAAGCCTGAAGAGTACAGCACGAAGCTGTAGTAAGGATACACAAAGGGAGATATTGTATCTGACACTCTGAGCATTCTTAATGAATAAACGAATGACTGGTTATTAGTACATTTGTCATAATAATCTATATAGTGGTAAGATAATAAGTATGTATAACATTATCACTGGGTCTTCAAGTCATAAAAATAATAAAATACTACTCCTGATGAAGATATTATTAAATAAAGAAGTAGCTCATCATATTTCTATAAATAAACAATTCCTAGAAAATGTAGGATAAAATAATAAAATAAGAGATATAATTAAATAATATATCAAATAATATTCAAATGTAAATAAATGAAATAAGTATTCATTAAAGATCACTAAAAAAATAATAAAAATAATATAATAATATCCAATCTGAATAAAAGGGAATAAGTTATTGAGATAATAAATGAAATATACATCAGATAAAAATATATTATTATTCAATATACTGAAAAGTAAAAAAAAAAGAATGAAATCAATCAATTGAAAATAAAATAAATAAATTAATTGTTCAATGAATAAATAACTGAATAAAATAGACTCCAAGGGGGTGTTAATGAAATATTAAAAAAAATATATAACTAAAGATCTAAACTTGCTTTTTCTTTTTCTTTTTCCTTATATTGTCATATATGCTAATCTCATCTAAGTATATCTGTTTGGGTATACAGAGCTCAGATTGCTTGTTTGTTTTTCTTATTTTAGTCATTTCAATTATTCTAGATTCATGGTGCTCAACTTACTTATCTTACTCATTTCAGTCATTTCGGTCTAACTTTTACTTTTCACTTTTGTTTTTATTATCAATTTTGCTAGAAT
>RBNK01002484.1:0-10918 GCA_003990785.1 Endogone sp. FLAS-F59071 | reverse complement strand
TACATGGACTACCACGAATTATTATCTGTGACCGAGATCCAAAGTTTACAAGCAACTTTTGGCAATCGCTATTCAAAACACTTGGAACAAAAATAGCACTCTCAACTGCATTTCACCCACAGACCGACGGATAAATAGAATGCATGAATCAGACATTGGAACAAATGCTTAGAACTTACGTCAACTATTGACAGAATGATTGGGACGAATACTTAACTGCTGCCGAATTTGCATACAATAATGCTCAGCAAAAGTCAATGAAACTATCACCATTCTTCCTGAATTATAGTTACCACCCACTGACACCAGCAACTCTGTTAATGGAAAAAGTTGAATCAACAGTACAAGCTGTTGATAACTTCACCATACGAATGACTAACCTGCTGACCAAAGCATAAGATGCAATTCGCGAAGCACAAGTATAACAGACCAGATACGCAAATGAAAAAAGGCGTGAAGAATCATTTGAGATAGACGAAATGGTCTTACTGTCCTCAAGACATATCACACTGCGATAATTATCTAATCAACCTTCAAAGAAACTTCAGAACAAGTTTCTCGGACCATTCAGGATTATCGCAAAAATATCAGCTGTTGCTTACAAACTGGAGTTACCATCAACAATGAAGATTCACCCCGTATTTCACATATTACTACTGAAACGTTACACACCAAATAATGATGATCTGTTTCCGGACAGACAAGTCATACCACCCGTACCAATTTTGGTCAATGACACAGAAGAATTCGAAGTAAAAGAAATCTTAGATCAATGGATCACCAAACAAGGCAACAGATTGACACCACAATACCTAATCAAGTGGAAAGGATACCCCTTATATGATGCAATATGGGAACCACTTAGCAATCTGACAAACGCAGATGAAGCACTGAAAAAATATCACAAGTCCTTACAGAAATAGCATGGATGCTATTTTTTCAAAGAGGGAAGAGTTGTAAGAGTGATATATATAAAAGGCAGCAACAAATACTTGCAGAAACATAGCAAACAACTATGCCTGCCATCAGCCGCCAAAACCAGAGGACTCAAGAGCCTTATCCGACTCAACCGCAGCAAAGAAATACTGCTAGACGATCAACCCCACTTAGACCAAACTATGAACAGATCAAGAATATAGTTGAAAACGCAATTATTAATTGTCATAATGAACCACCACAACTATATACTAGAGTAACCCAAGAGGATACTATCGACATAGTGGAATTCGCAAAAAGGAATATCAGCATTCACCAATTCAACAACACTGCCGGACAATTCAGAAGCTACTACCAAATGGGATATGCCTTGCAACTAAGGCAGGAAAATCACCAAGAACTGACAGAACGAGAATCTGCCAAATACCTAGGATTAAATCCTTGGGAAAGACGCATAGCTAAAAGGACCTTCAACGTATTCCAACATTGGCTATCTGCATTGAAACACCTTGGCAACCTAAGCCCACGCCAATGGGAAAACTTATGAAATATAGAAGAAGAAACATTGTTACTTCATCTCCTAGGAAATTACCTAATAGACAACAACCGCATCGAAGAAACTGACACTTCCATATCTGGATCGGACACAGAAGAAGAAATCCACACCGCTGAAATTATCAACACTGTGGATACCATCTACACTGCAGAAATTATCAACACTGTTGATACTATCAACATCGTTGATATCTTATTTGATAATGAATGGAACTTATAATTTAAATATAGTATAACCAATCATATTCTGAGTAGTAACCTAGGCAGCTACCCATATAGCACCTCGAGAATTTTGTATAAATATCCCTCAATTCTTTATTCAATAAACTTCAGTTCAATAGCAGTGCACACTCAAGATCCCTTTGAGAGCTAAAGATCTCACCCCCTTCTACACACATCAAGAGCACTAAAGACTATAAGTCTGAAATTCACAATTAATAATCTTATAAAGAAACAAAGTACTTTCGATACCTTAGAAACCTTGCGACGTACTCGGAGATTCCTAAGTCCAACGCGGATTAGTATCATCAGACGCTTCCTCACAGGCGGTTTAGGAGAAACCTCCTTACATCGATAGTGCCTATGATGTCGGCGGTGCCTATGATGTTGGTAGTGCCTACATCTTCTTCTGTATCTGATCCTGATAAGGAAGTATTAGTTTCTTCTTTTAGACAGTTGTTATCCATTGGGTAATTTTCCAGGAAATGGAGTAACAGAGTTTCTTCTTCTTCATTTCGTAAGTATTCCCATTGGCATGGGCTTAAGTTATCAAGATGTTTCAATGCGGAAGGCCAATATTGGAATACTTTGAAGGTCCTTCTAGCTATGCGCCTTTCCCAGCGGTTTAATTCCAGAATTCTAGCGGATTCTTGTTCTGTTGTTTCTTAACAATTTTCTTGTCTTAACTGTAAGGCATATCCCATTTGATAGTAACTTCTAAATTGTCCAGCAGTATTGTGAAACTGGTAGATGTTGATATTTCTTTTTACGAGTTCTACCATTTCAATAGTATCCTCTTGGGTTACTCTGGCATGTAGTAGTACTGGTTCATTATGTCAGTTGATGATTGTATTCTCTACTATGTTCTTGATCTGTTCGTAGTTTGGTCGGAGTGGTGTTGAACATCTAGCAGTATTTCTTTGCTGCGGTTGAGTTGGATAAGGCTCTTGAGTCCTTTGGTTTTGGTGGCTGATGGCAGGCATAGTTATTTGTTATGTTTCTACAAGTGTTTGTTGCTACTTTTTATATATATCACTCTTACACTTACACCAATAACATTGGAGAAATTTATAACATTTTCTGGAGAAGCTATCAATATGTTAACAAAGGAAAGTTCTAAAGAGACAAAAAAAGATATGAGCAAGGAGTATATTGGGATAAAATCTATCTGCAAGATCTTTGGACTATCTACAACTCATCTACTATTGATGGCAAAGGATGTGATCCAGCCTACAATAGCACTTGGCAAGAATTAGCTGATATTAAAGAAGGAAGATAGGAAGATGAAGATAAAGAATTAGAAGAATTATTAGAAGATGAATGACTATACATGATACAAGAAACCAATAATGAAACTAACTTCCTAGTTAAAAAGAAGCACCTGAATGCTATAGTACCTACTAAGGGAATAGTAAACTTTATAGGATATGACATCTATGCAAATGAAGATGCACTAATCTCACTAGAATCAATTTTCCTAATCAAGACAGGAATTGCCTTAAAGCTGCCAACTGGAACTTATATACAAATCTTAGATAAAAGTAGCAAAATCAAAGAAGGAATCTCAATCAAAGCAAGAGTTATTGATGCAGACTACACTGGTGAAATTATACTCACAGTTCACAACTTATCAGCTCATTGCAAATACCAAGTCACCAAAGGAGCCAAGCTAGCACAATTCGTATTCATCAAACTGAACAACTCAATAACAGCTAAAGTCATAGAACAACTTCTGAAAACCAAACATGCTGCAGGAGAATTCAGATTGATAAACAAAAAGAAACCTACACTCACTAAAGATGAACATTAGTACCTGAAAATAGTACAAGGAATAGTACTATATGGATGCTGTCTTTATGGAAACAGAACCTATTATGCAGACAATGCTTGGAAATGCTGGAGTTGTATTGAAGAAAGCAAGAAACCACAAATTCAACAATTAGCAAAGGAAGAAGAAGAAGTGAAACAAGTATACAAGGCTATAAAACTACTAACTAGAGAAAAGAAAACAGACTGGTCCATCGAAGATACAACAGACATGTGGTTTATTGAAGAAACAAAAGTGGAAGATATAGAAGAAAAAGTAAAATATAGAACCTTATTATCACTCAGAAAGAAGACAGAACTTCTTTTCTACAAAGGAACAATAAAGAATAAAACAGTTAACATACTAATCAACAGTAGAGCAATATGTAATTTTATCAGCAAACAGCTAGCTGATCAACTCAAAGTAATCAAGTCACCTTGCAAAGCAGCAATGATTATAGAAGTTGCTGATGGAGGAACTCAACAAGTCACCCATATCATCAAGAATCTTTTAATCTCAATTGAATCATACCAGGATGCATTGAATTTTGAAATCATAGGTATGCCTAGACCAAGTATAATATTCGAAAAAAGTTAGTTAGATTAGAAGAACCCTAACATCAACTGGCCAAGCGGAACTATGGAGTTTACTTATCGAAACAAGGATATCAAATTGGTCTCCAAATCCAGAAATGGCAAGATCTGACTCTACTCCGCTAAAAAATTCTACCAACACCTCAAAAAAGATAATATAGTTTACTGCTACATTATTATGGAAAAGGACATTGCTAAAATAACCACTGAAACCGATATAGACATTAATAGCCTAGACATATCTCTACAACCACTTATCACTAAGTTTGCAGACCGATTCCCTATAAACTTACCAGAAGGACTACCACCAAAATGAAGTATTGATCACCAAATTAACTTAATATCTGGCACAGAACCACTATTCAAGAAAATTTATCAATTATCCAGACCAGAGTTACAAGAACTCAAAAAGACTTTAGAAGAATTGATTGAATAAGGATCTATTCAACCAAGCATATCACCTTTCGGAGCACCTATTATATTTGTCAAAAAGAAGGATGAAATTAGAATGTATATCGACTATTGACAACTTAATGATATAACCATCAAGAACTGATATGCATTACTCAATATTATAGAATTATTTGACTGACTCAAAGGAGCAACTATATTCTTAGTAATTGACTTATGATCAGGTTATCATCAGATCTGCATTGCTGAAGAAAACATTCTGAAAACAGCATTTAGAATTTGATACAGACATTACGAATAGAAAGTCATACCTTTTGGACTGACAAATGCACCTGCAACATTTCAAGGGCTAATGAATTATTGTAATTATTAGCTTATTATATCTCTCTTCTATCAATGATTGATTGTATGTCACTCAATTGTGGCTTAGATGATCTTTGTTTGTATTGACCAATCATATTTTAGCATTAATAAATATACACATATTGGCTTTATGAGCCAGTGCGCTCTTTACTCCAAACACACATTCGAAGATCAAATTTCAACAGGTTATAAGCCCCAAGCTGCTCAAATTGCAGCTCAACAACCTGAGATCTACACAATCATAGCAATTACAACTGCGATTACAGTAAGCATTTATTTAACATTGTAAACAACAAATCAAACAATACAATAAACAATATAACAAATGACACCGCAATAAAGCAATGCGATAAACAACACATAATGACATAGCATTCAATGATGCGATACAATGAAATAGACAACCTATACATATCATCCTTAGCAACAAGATCGACAAGATTGCGGTCTAAATCAAAAACAGACAACAGATATCAAACTCTTGATGATGATGAAGGATTGGATGGCAACCATTAGAGTAATATAGGATTTAGCCTTGATCGACAGGAACAGATGGCTATAACAATTAGAAATCAGGAAGATAAATTAGATATGCTAGCAACCCTATTGAGCGAATTAATAGCAAAAATCAACAAAATAAACACATCACCCAGCATGCCAACCAATCAGAATGCAGCTATAGAAGACAACACACCACAAATACAAACACAATTACCATCACCAATAACATTAACAAAGCTTAACAATCTGGTGAAGGAGTACTTAAGATCGATCAACAAATTTGATAGGTCAGGAGGCATACCCAGATTGTTTGATTACTTTGATGCTATAGAGCAATTTATCACCAGCACTGATCTATCAGTACAGAAGGAGGAAGTCAACGCAGTGATCAGTAAAATTACAGATAATGCTAGAATGTAGCTACGGAGGCACGTGAATATATCGGGAGAATTTAATTCATAGAATAAGCTTAAAGAGGCTATGACGCAAAAATACGCACCAATGGAACAATTGTTATGAATGTGCGATAAGCTTGTGATGATAAAGCAAAAGGGATCGATCAAAGATTATAATGATGTGTTCAACCAAATTATAGTGCAAATCGAAGACATGACCGATACAGAAGCTATACCGCAATATCTCTGGGGTCTAAGCCCCAGGTACCAGGAATTAATACTTGCATGGGAGAATATGCTGACAACGCTGGAGGCTTTACAACTCGCATGCATCAGGTTCGACCCAGATAACAAGCAGAGGCACGATGAAGCCCATGTGACAGACTGAGGCGACTATCAAGGTAGCTACCAAGACGGCGGTCATGGCAACCGAGGCGGAAGTGCTGGATGAGGCCGAGGCTATAACAACGATAACGGAAACAATCGAGGATGTCATTATAATGACAGAGGCGACTGAGGTAGTGATTGCGGAGCCCATCGAGGTAGAAATTTTCGAGGACACTCTTGAAAATGTTACATCTGTAAGGGAGAACACGGAATATTTCAATGCAACAAATTCAATGATTGGGTAAAAACAGAAAAAGAAAAGGCTAAACTGAGAGCCAAAGCAAATCTAGTAATTGGTGCCATCATTGATTCAGGTGCTATGCAACATATATTCAACCAATGGGAGATTTTCGAGACAGTAGCTGAGCACGATGGCTTGATCACATGTGCAGGGAACGAGAAGCTACACGCGACGTACATTGGGACGATTGAGCTCGATGACAAGCTGAAATTACGGGACATTTTATATATACCAGAAATCACCAGAAATTTAATATCTGTATGGGCATTGATATATAATGGAAATGACATAACCTTCAAAAGTGACAGATCAGTAATTAAAATCGGCGCAGATTACGAGGAAATCAAAATCGGACAAGCTAATGGTGACCTATTTCATTTATCGACATCACTAAAGCTAGAAGCAAACATCGCCAATTCCAAGATTGATAACTATACATTATGGCATCACCGATTGAGCCATCCGGGCCGAAATACTCTGCAATCAATCAACAAATTTGTCACAGGGCTCGGAGATATGCGGCTGTTAACCACACAAATCGAAATATGCACCAGGTGTGAACACGTAAAGTCATACTGCAAGCCTTTTGGACACGCGAAAAATCGATTGATGGAGCCTATCGGAAGGGTGCACTCAGATCTGTACAGGCTAATGCCTACGCCATCAGTCAATGGAGTGAAATATATTAACATTCATTGATGATGCCACTCGCTACGTCACAACATATTTTATTGACAACAAAAGTAATACATTTGATTGATTCCGGGTATTTAAGGCATTCGCCGAAACACAATTGGGCCGAAAACTGAAGATTCTCTAGTCTGATGGAGGAGGAGAGTATGTAAACACCGAGATGTGTGAATTTTTAATTAAAAATAGAATTCATTATGAAATGACGATGCCGGACACGCCGCAACAAAATGGTGTTGCTGAATGATATAACTGGATATTGATAGAGTCGATCTAGGCCGTTAAAATCACTGCTGACATACCTGACGAACTTTGGGCTGAACTTGCTGCAAGTACTACATATTTACGCAACTGATTGCCAATGCGAGCTAATAAGGAGAGTGCTTCACCATTTGAATTATGGCATGGTCACAAGCTTAATATTAGTAACTTGCATGTCATATGAGCTGATATATATATGCATATTTGCAAAGGAAAAAGGTCGAAACTGGCACTCTGATCCAAAAAGCTTAAAATGATTGGCTATCATGACGAAAAGAAGGCATACAGGCTCTGGGATCCAACCAATAGGAAGATAGAGATCAGCCGCGATGTTACATTTGATGAATCTATTATATTAAAATCCCCAACAATTGTCAACCTAGAAGATCAAGAATATATCATTGAAGCGATCATTGGAGAATGTAAGATTAATGAAAAAAGGCAATATCTAGTTAAATAGCTAGGCTATGACGATGATGATGACAACACCTGGGAGCCAATCGAACAATTGATAGATATTGAAGCTCTACAAATTTGGCAAGATCACATGCCAAAAATTAATTTAATTGAATCGACCGATGACCCAATGACCTATAAAGAAGCAATTTCTCTGCCTGATGCAAAGCTTTGGCAGGAAGTAATCAATCAAGAGCTTAAATCACTTAAGAATAATGATACGTGGATGATTGTACCTAAGGTGCCTGCGGGACGTAAGCCGATTGGATGTAGATAGGTATTTAAAAAGAAGCTTAATACTGATGGATCGGTTGCCAGGTACAAGGCAAGACTAGTTGCCAAGGGATATTCACAACAGTAAGGAATTGATTATGATAAAACATTTGCTCCCGTGACAAAATTCACATCAATTAGAGCACTCTTATCGATTGGTGCAGTCCTAAACTTAGAAATTTACCAAATGGATGTAAAAACTGTGTTTCTGAATAGCGATCTTGATGAGGAGATCTATATGATGGTACCTGAAGGAATTGACCAATCGGAGCTGTCACCGAGAGCTGTGTGTAAGCTCAATCGATCATTGTATAGACTAAAGCAATTACCTCATATGTGGAATCAGAAGATCGACAACTACCTCAGCCAATTAAATTTTACAAGACTACAATCAGATCATAGCATTTATCTAAGAAGAAGACAAGACGATCAATTGCTGATAATTATTGCTATATATGTCGATGATTTACTAATTCTGGCTGATTTGATGAAAACGATGAACAACTTCAAGATGGAGCTTAGCAACACATTTGATATGACGGACTGTGGTGAAATTAAGCATTTTCTGGGTATTCGAGTTATGTGCGATCAAAAAACACATACAATTACAATTGATCAAAGTCACTTCGCCAATCAAATCATTACAAGGTTTAACATGATGGATGCCAAGCCAATCAGTACACCCTTTGATCCATCCATTCAACTCAAAGCTGAAGGGGGAAAATCCACAGACCAAAATCTATTCAAACAAATGATCAGTAGCATAATGTACCTGATGATCAGGACGAGATCTGATCTAGCTACTGCTGTTAGCATCATTAGTCAATTTTCAGCCAATCCAATGCAAGAACATCACCATGCTCTCAAATGATTATTAAGATATATTAAAGGAACAGCCAATTATAAGCTATACCTTGGACGCAATCAGGATCTAAGACTGATCAGTTTCAGTGATGCCAACTGGAGAGGAGATATTAATACATGATGATCAACCACAGGCTATATTTTCAACCTATCAGGAGGAGCTATCAGCTGGTCAAGCAAACGCCAACCAACCGTTGCCATATCAACAACTGAAGCAGAATATATGGTATTAGCACATGCGACAAAGAAGCCATTTAGCTATGCACCCTATTAGATAAGCTAGGATATTTACTGAATTGTGCAACAACCTTATTTGAAGACAACCAATTAGCAATTGCCCTTGCCAAAAACCTAATTAATCATGCTCGATCAAAGTATATTGACATTTAGCACCACTTTATTCGAGAGAAAGTTGAATCAAAGATGATAGATATCATTTACATGGCGACAGATGAAATGATCACCAATGCATTAACCAAGCCACTTATGCGACCCAGACTTGAAATGTTGATCACAAAAATAGGCTTATATAACTAACTTCTAAAAATCTTTTATGTTCTTTATCACATCTTTCTTATTACTCAAGTAGTATTTTACATATTATTTGCAGTAAATGTACTTCATGGATGCCATTCGTGATGTACAGTTGAACATTTTTTTTTTTTTTTTTCGAGATATGTCAAGCAGGAGGAGTGTTGTAATTATTAGCTTATTATATCTCTCTCCTATCAATGATCGATTGTATATCACTCAATTGTGGCTTAGATGATCTTTGTTTGTATTGATTAATTATATTTTAGCATTAATAAATACACGCATATTGGCTTTATGAGCCAGTGCGCTCTTTACTCCAAACACACATTCAAAGATCAAATTTCAATATAAATAACATATTCAGACCACTACTTGACAAATTCATAGTTATCTATATCGATGACATACTTATCTACAGCAAGATAAAAGAAGAACACTTACAACATCTCCACCAAGTACTAGAAATACTGAGGAAATATCAGCTATATGCCAAGCTCAGCAAATATAACTTTTTATAAAAAGAAGTTGCATATCTTGGACACTAAATTAATGAACAAGGTATTTTAGTTAACCCCGTAAAAATCGAGGCAATCAAGAAATAGAAAAAGCTAACAACAATCAAGGAAATACAATCCTTCTTAGGATTAGCAGGATACTACTGATGGTTTATTAAGAACTATGTAAGAATTGTAGCATATCTACATAATCTGATAGTTATAGATACAAATGTTATTCAAGAATGGAATAAAAACCATAACATAGCTTTCAAAACTTTGAAAGAAAAGTTAACAACTGCACCTGTTCTTAGAAGCCCAGACCAGAACCTACAATTTGTAGTAACTACTAATACTTTAGATTATGCAATTGGAGCTATACTTTCACAAGAAGACCAACCTATCGCCTACTATTCAAGAAAAATGTCATTGGCAGAAAAAAATTACTCTGTTCATGAAAAAGAATTACTTGCAATAATTGATGTAACACAAGCCTGGTGACACTACCTGATAGGTAACAAATTCTTGATCTATACCAATTATGAATCACTTAAATACCTGAATAAACAGCTAACTCTCTTTATCTGACAAGTGCAATAGATAGATCACCTTAACAACTACCACTTTAAAATAATTTATAAACTTGGAAAACTTAATGTTATAGTAGATGCATTATCCTGATAATAACAGGAGGATGAATAAATCAAGCCATTATTGAAATCACAGATAACTAGATACAAGAAATGCAAGAAGGAGTTCAAGTAGACAAAGAAGTGCAGAAAATCATAGAAGAACTTAATACCAAACCTGTAAGGGGGTTTATCCTAAACCGCCTGTGAGGAAGCGTCTGATGATACTAATCCGCGTTGGACTTAGGAATCTCCGAGTACGTCGCAAGGTTTCTAAGGTATCGAAAGTACTTTGTTTCTTTATAAGAT
>RBNK01002483.1:0-10924 GCA_003990785.1 Endogone sp. FLAS-F59071 | reverse complement strand
TTTTCACAGTCACAATGAAACATTTTCCGGGCGGAGTTGGGTGTATACGACTTCTACTCACGCCTTGAGGTTGTACAACTAAGGTTTGAGAATTTCGAACGAGTGTGTGAGTGTGTGAGTGTGCGAGTACTTGGCAAAATTCCAATTTCGACGGTGCAACCAAACGCAGCCTAAGCATATATCACTTTTTCAATTCCACAATGTCAATGTTGCTAAAGCCAGATATTCCGTATATGAACGACACGAAGTATACAGAACGGGAAACCTAAAGACCTCAGTAAATTTTAAAGGTATAGAGAGTGACAAAAATTATTTTTTTTTTAAAAAAAGGAGGCCATTAGTATATTTTTTAATCAATTCTCTATAAACTAATTGCCCTGGATTTTTAATATCTATTTTTTTTTTTTTTTTTTTTTTTTTTTTTTTTTTTTTTTTTTTTTTTTTTTGAATTTTCTATAATTTTGAAAAGAGAGACTTTACTATGTTCCTTCAAATTATAGCTACTTGACATATGACATTCACATGACTTGACTATATATTTTATAATAAATCACGTGATCTATATATTTATGATTATTATTTTTTTAAATTATATATTTATATAAATAATTTAATATATAGAAATACAAATAAATAAATAATTATTAATTTATTTCTAAATTTAGAATATAGTGATAAAAATAATATTTCTTTACTAAATAAGTAGTAGCTTTACCAGTTAGTTTCTTTTTTAAGATTTTTAACTTAGTTATAATAACTAAGAACTATTAACTTCAGTTTTAAAGTATAAATTATAAACCTTTTCTTTAAGAAAAAAGAAGACTATATATTTAAAACCTACCCAAAATGTGAATAAAAATTTAATACTTAGATAGTTTTATAGTGTAAATAGTTAGTACTCTTAATAAATCAAATCAAATCAAATCAAATTAAATTAAACTTTGAATCCTCAAATCAGAAGGCTTGATTTTTAGAATCTATCCAATCAATAATTTCCATGTCATGTGACTGTCATGTGACTGATTTGAATTAGGAGCACTACAAATAGTTGTTTATTAGCAGTAGTACTCAAAGAGGTTGACTTTAGATTAAGGTTCAAGCCCAGTATATATGTATATATATATCTAGTTAACACAACTGACAGTAGGGACAGCCCAGTTAATTGCTTCGTGAAAGGTAAATTTTTTTTTTCATAAATTGAATCTTTCTGGGCCACTGTTTTGACGGTTATTTCCAAATTTATCAGAGTGACTCATATAAAGGCGGGGATTTTCGGGATTATGCCACTTTAAAGTTTAATATCACGTGATGAGGTCTTTAGGTTTCCCGTCGAGGAAGAGAAGGATTGCGATTAAAAATGAATGAAATAACAAAGAGATTTTGCGCGATTTATTTTGAAGAATATGGTGACAATGTAAAAACGGCTGAGTTTCTGCAGCAAATGCCATTATCAATTAATCCTATTCTTACAGTGAATATGTATTTATTTATGTTATTTTAATTCATATGTTTATATTATTCACTTTTGGCTTTATGACTATGCTTATGATTATTATTATTATTAAACCAACTTAATAAAACAATCTATTACAATTCGGACCAATGAATAATTTTCCAGCCTATTGGGTCGGCATCAGGATATGTGTCGAATTAATTATTACAGACCGGATTGTTGGTTTGTGACTAGCAAACTCATCTGGTGACTTGTGCTGGCTATTTGTTCAATGCATTTTTTTTTTTATCCGGTGGCTTTATTGTTATAGTAACTTACCTACCGCAACATTCACGAAGGATATACCACACAATAGTTAAAACAAGATGTTCTTCAAGCAGCTCATTATATCATAAATGCATGGAACAAAATTACACCGGAGACTATCCATTCACTTCAATCTTACACTTATTCTGGATCTAGTAATTGATGACTTTGTCAGTGTACTCGAATTTCTTAATCTTGTTAATCCTGAGGAATGGCCGTGCATTGCCAGAGTTGCGTTACTGACTATAGGCTGCGCTGGCGCCAGCAATACTCGGAGCTAACAATGCATAAAGCCAGCAACGCACATAATTTTTGATAATGCATATCCGAGGTTTTAATTTTTAATAACTACAGTCAGGTACCAAAATTAACGCGCTCCCTCGGTCCGACCAAAAATTCGCCGTGCTACCTTTTTTATTACTGTTCCGATGCTAAACGTTATTGGTGGCTAAGAAATATAGCATTCATTAGCAAAGAATACCTTGTCATGACTATTAGCCAACCGGGTGTCTTCGGCGAATTTTGGTCGGGGGGCGCGCGTTAATTGGATTTATTTCTCTATAGTAGTCATCACTTTCTATATAATAAATTACGTATGAATTGTAAATTCGAGTTTCCAGTCTACTGGGTCGTGACTGGTTTCTACTTATCTCGTGACAAATATAAGCTGAAAAGCTACAGAAGCCACAGAAGCCACACTGCCACACTATGAAAACATGAAAGTATGAAAGATAGGAATATAGTCTTACCTGTCTATTCATCATCACTTAATATAACCGAATTTATCTCTGTGACAATGTCACGATGTCACGTATGCTTTGCAGTGCAGTGCAGCACAAGCGAGATTCTAAAAGGAGAAGAGGAAAAAAAGGCAAGTGCACTATTTACTGCAAAGCAGTAACTGCGGCTGCCGCCAGTGGTTTAGCCACAATGGGATACCCGGATACCAACTTCCTCAACCACCTAAAGTAAATAAGCTTTTCACGATAATATCTCGTGATTATTATTGCTCATTGTGTAACGGTTGTAAAAAAGGAAGTTGTAGGGTTATGATCAAAACAAAGGACGTAGCCTTAATAGTTACACAATCATTTTAATGATAGACGGCGTTTGTGTAACAATGGAGGCTTATAAGATGCTCTACTATTCATTTTGGTATCAAATACCCACTACTCTAATTATATCGTAACTTACAAAATACTTGCCAAAGTAAAGTCTTTTTTTGTTCTTATTTAATTCTTTTCTCATAATTAAAAGGTTTACTGAATGTTATAAACATAAGAATAACCTGTATTACAGTAATACTATCATACTAGCAAAATACAATCACCATATATAATTTCGGTTGAAGAAGACATAGTCAACAAAGAAACTCGTGTGTGTACCCGAAGCTTTTGATTATTGGTCTATTCCATCAAAGAGGCGTAGGCAGGAAAGTGGTAAATTCCCGCACTCTTACTCGAAATTCAATATTGTCATACAAACATCCGCTGAATAGTAAAAAAAAAAATTCTTGGACTGGTATTTGTTGTTGTCGTTGTTGTCATTGTTTTTCTTTCCCTCACGTCCGTTTCGGGACCTGCGCAAGCCAAAGTAGCAAAGGTTACCATAAACTCCGGACATTAAGCCCCATGTGTATATATAATACTTTTAGCATATATTTCAAAAGGGGGAGAGTGTTAATGTCCGGAGTTTTCGGAATCCATGAGTTACTAAAATCAGCTTCCGGGGTTCCGTGTTTTTATACTTCCTATTTTTACAATCATTTTTTTTTTTTCGTACGAAAGACATATTAACCATAGTCAAAGGTAACCAATTTCGTTGAATTAAGTAAACTATAATTTACAAATCACGCCGCCGCAGCATGTTTGCGCCACTCTCTCTCCAGTAATATGTCGCTGTACTACTCAAATACAAATGAGGCATGCATGCACCCTGTCAGTGGCTTGCCTGCTCGGTTGGGAAAAAAAAGGTCTGCTAGATACGGAAATAATTAAGTTTGTGCCCGTGTTACCTGCCGTCGAAACTCAGCCGACTCAGCCGCCCGTACCGAGCCACCTTAGATTGTGCCACTGGTCCGGAAACATTTAAGACGCAATACTTTGAGTTTTTATTTCTCATCTGCTCTCAATCTTGCTTCCCTTCGCAAATATGGGGCGCCTGATACTGTTTATTGTCTTTGCATTGTTTTTACTCTCATGTGCAGTTGCTGGTATATTACTTCACCCACTCATCCAATTAGGTAGTGCTTGACAATGTTTTGACTATAGTCCATTGACGACATCATATTCTTCAACTTCAGATCCATTCCCAGAAAAGTGTTCATCTCTACTGAACAGGTATGTTAAACCGCTATCGGTTATTACAATCGTCCTGGCAGAGGCAAAGTCAAAATTTATTTCTAATTTGAATATCTTTGGACAGACAACCAAACCTAATCAACGATGGAGACATGCAACTGAGTGGTGGTTACTGGGATATACAATCGAATGACTGGGTTTTTAACCAAAAGCAAGCGGGTGAGAGAGAATGATCATATAATATTCGTACTTTTTTTTTTTTTTTTTTTTTTTTTTTTTTTTTTTTTTTTTTTATTATTTTTTTTTTTTTTTTTTTTTTTTTTTTTTTTTTTTTGAGTAATCAACGATTTAATTCTTGCTTACCTGGAAATTCTATTTTTACAGTCAACTTGACCACAGTAGCAGGAGCCAGTATCAACATTGCATATGTCGGAAATTGTGCTTCTCTCAATCCCAGCAAAACCTCTCCCTTCTTGGCCGGTACAAACAATACTATTATCGACGCGCCATTGATTCAAACATTTAGCCTGGCGGGTTTCATTGGCTCACAATTCATCGATGCAGGAATCACGGTACTGTTCGACAATTATAGATAAAGTGATTATGCAATTAATTATAACTCTTTTGTAACTCACCTCCCTTTCATTTTTCTGGTTGCAACAGTACCTCCAATTCACATTTTCGTTTAGCGCTCCCAATCAATACGGCATCCTAGTAAACTTGGAAGCGAATACGGCACTGTTGGTTGACCTTCAATTCAGAGATGTAAACAACCAAACTATCCCAGGCTCAAACATAACCACCGGCGTAGTAGTCAACCCCCAGGGAGCAACCTTCGCAGATTACCAGCCAGCGACAAACATTCCCGCGGGTTCTCGCTATGCTGTAGGTTCCCCAGTTACAGTTTGAGATACCCACATTTGTCATCGTACATTTTCTAACTCTAACAATCCCAATAGACTATATACGTTTACACTAGCTCGCCGGCCTCCAATCCAGTCTGCTTCGACCTGATCTTTGCACAACTCGTCTATGATCAGGACGGTTCGGCTCTTGCGAACAATATTGACTTGGGTGAGTTACATATCATTAACACTTTATTTGCTGGAGTTGATATTCAATTCACAAAATGGTTGTACTGACATGAGAAAAAATTTCAACCACTATAGCCGGAACCGCTCTGTTGATAATCTTGTGGCTAAACTTCCTTTTGGTTCCTTTACTAATTTTCATTCTGTGCCGGAGGACGGCAAAAACATTCCCTGCGTAAGTTGTATTCTATTTTACCCCCATATATTTCACGGGAAGTTGGCCATGTACCAGAGAATGACGTCAATCACCCCATAATAACTTGCGATTTTATTTATAATGTAGACCTCTGCGTCTGTTGCAGCGTCAGCCCAATCGACCTGTCCTCGTTGCTATTTTAATCGTAACCGGTAAGGAATTCGCATTAAGGATGAATTAATTTAGTTATGAATTTCCTCTATTTCTCTACGCTGCTAAGAGTGATACCCTCAATCATTGCACTCGTTTCAAGGCTCTATCATATTTGATGATGCGTGGTATCTGGTGGTAATCGGGGAAAACTGGCTGACTGATGCGCTGGGTCCACGCCTCAAGGTTATCGGTAAGATTTTGGTCATCCAAGTAAAAATTCTGGCATTACATCTCTTTGCAACATTAGATTAAATCCATTGCATCTTTTACTCAATAATGCACCTGCAGCGCTTTTCTTGACATTCCTCCTGGACGGATGTATTTTTTATCCAGTTTGTATCCTCTACAATTATTTTATGTCATTATTTCATATTTAATATTGCGCGAAGCTCTCTACCTACTGTCGAAAACCTAATCAATGTGTGCCATATTCATGCCGGTAGCTTTTGCTGTGTTATCAACTGAGTCACGAGTCACGCATTGCCAGTATGCTCGGTATGCATCATCAATTAAGATTTCCAATGGTATCTGTACCAACTCGCTCCTGCCGTTTTAACATGATATACTGGCGTTTTCTTTGCATTAGGATTCTACGTGATTTTGATGTTGCTGCTGTACCGTATCTTTGCCGAAGCGAACGCGTTTATATTCCAGTTCTCCCTGCAATACTTCAGTTTGATTTTGCAAGCTGTTGGCCAAATCCCCACGATCATCGCTACTTTTGTGGTCATGATTTATTTCCTGTTACGAACGATTGCTACGCCGAGCGAAGCTTCCGAGCTAAACTTCCGTAAGCTGGAACCAATCGAGGAGCTATACGTTGCGACTTTGTTCAAGAGAAAGTTCCAGGTCAAGCGTTATATCCCCGTCGGTCTCTTTTCCAAGCTTATTAGCGTCATCCTATGTCGTGGTTGGCCAAAGGATCCTGAAAAGTCAAAGAAGTTTGATACTTGGATGGACTTTTTTATGGACAAATTCGGCGTTGATCCTCTGATCAGGTATGATGATAAATGACTCTTTTCCCTGCCTTACCGTCTTGGCAGATTAACTCTTTAATGCTGTTACTAAAATTTACGTACTGTGTAATCATTTAGGATTCCCTTGGTGTTAATCGCATCCCTATGGATTTTGGTGCTAGTGCTGTACCAGCTTGTGAGTAAGATAGAGTGTGCAGTTTTTTTTTTTTTTTTTTTTTTTTTTTTTTTTTTTTTTTTTTTTTTTTTTTTTTTTTTTTTTTTTTTTTTTTTTTTTTTTTTTTTTTTTAAAAAAAAAAAACTCTTACAGGCTCTATACTTTGTTATTCTTTTCCTTAAATTCGACGGGCTTGCCACACAATATGTTTGCTATGCGGCACCTATATTGACCGGACTGAATGCAATTAGTAGTGGCTCGCTGGATGATGAACTGAACGTTGCAAACTCCATTTATACCGCCATGCAATGCGTAATGTGGATCGGTGGCTTTGGTAGTGGAGTTGGTGAGAAGCATTTTCTTTCATTTTGTTAATTTTATCATAAATCCCATCAATCATTCTTTATAACTAATATATTGCTTTCTGATTACGAAATTCAATAGTCACTATAATTTACTCGATGGGTATACTGAGGAGATTCACAAAGGATATCCGCCGAATTCGACGCGGAGATTATAGCATTTTCCAAGGAAAGAAAAACAATAGGTGAGTTTCAATCATTGCCAATTTTTAATTTGTTTAGATATATATATTTGACATTTAAATTTTTTCTCTCTCTCTCTTAGTTCTAAACTAGACGACTCCCTTCGTTTCATGGGTTCCGTCGTTGGTTTTGGGTTCCAGGGTACATTTATTTTTATCATAGAGATCCTCATCATCGGTTTCGCCATTACCTTGATTGCTGAGATAGATGCAATCCGTAATAGCTTGGCTAATTGGCTTGCAAACAGTAAGTCTTTATTAACGTCGATTTATCTGGTTTTTGCCTCATGCTTTGTATACAACCCACACTCATTTTTTTTTTTTTTTACAGGTTTCTTTTTCATCTCGATTGTCGTCTCCATTGTGTTCCGTATGATCCAAACGCAAATTACTCAGCAAGTTTTCGTCGCATCCGGAAGCCGTTTTGATCTTCGCTTCCGCGAGCCTTTCTATCACTATGCCTGGTTCATGATGATCGCCTCCTTTGCCTCTGGCATGACCTCCTTTTTTGTGCGCGCGATCAAGTTGATCCTCCGCTTTACCTTTTTCTCCATCCGCATCGACCGCAACATTGAAACATGGGCTGTGAGAAAGGGCGATGGCGGCTTTTCCGCTTGGCTAGGTTTTGTAAGGATCACCATTCCATTAACTCGCTTTTTTTTTTTTTTTAGTTATTATTTGTTTTGTACGGTTCATTCCAGTTAACATTTGTTTTCTATCCTTTATTTTAATTTCCTCGCTCAATAGCTGTTGGTCGAGCACAACTTCAATAATCCGATTATGATTGTCTTTCTCGAACACCTGTCGGGTCATTACAGATTTAACCTGAAGAATGGCATCCAGTCCAAGGACCAATTGGAAGGTACCTACCTCTCTAAAACGTACGTGGGCGATACAGAGAAATGGCTGCCAACACCGTCGAGTGAACTCGACAAGCAAATAGGAAAGACCGATAAAAGCGTTCTCAGAAAACGCGCCAGGACTCGCTGGTTCCTTGCCGTCACGCTGATTAATAACCCTTTGGTATATATTTCTCACTTTTTTTTTTTTTTTTTTTTTTTTTTTTTTTTTTTTTTTTTTTTTTTTTTTTTTTTTTTTTTTTTTGTACAAAAATTTAATGTTGCGACTTTTGCTGGTTGAATCGCCTGACAACTCACTTTGGTATTTTTTTTGAACTCTAGCTGAGGGCGGCCCGCAAACACCGTTTGGACGAACCCAAAGCTGGAAAACAGAAATCGAAAGGTAACCGCAGTGAAAATACACTTTGAGAAGGTGCCTTATGAGGAAAAACAGGTCACTTCAAGTTGGTGGTGCATGTTTGTTTTGTGCTATACAAGTAGATTGATGTGACTTGTATAGGAGGAAAAGCACACAGTTAAAATTTTTTGGCAAAGCTCATGTATCGCCCGACTATCTAATATCTAGTACCCTTTTTCTATTTTCTTTTTTTTTTTTTTTTTTTTCAATTTTTATTTTTGTGTCGATTACTTTTTTTTTTTTTTTTTTTTTTTTTTTTTCTTTCAATATTTATTCTTGAGTCGATTACTGTTTTTCTTTTTTATTTGTATCCCTGGGAGGACACGGCAATAAAAAAAAAATTGAAATCCTTGAACTCAGAAAGCTCGTGATTTTTGGTTAGTCACCGTCTCATATAACTCTTTTCAGGTTCCCGCACAGAGGACTGTAAGACGTTTCAATTAGCATCTCACAGTAGCAATACTCTTTGGAATGCGAGACACACAACCTGGAACGCTATGCCCGCGCGCTCTCCGCCAGGCCAACGCCTCTTGGTGGGATCTCTCCAAGCCAAATAAATGGATTACAAGGGAATTTCGCGCATGTTTCACGTAAAGGCAGTCACGCCAACGCCATGTCCAATTCTGGCCCGCGCGTTTGGCCTGGTGATTTGGTGATTTGCTCCGTGTCGACTTTTTTGCCTTCACTATAAATACCCCCTTGTTGTTGACCGATTTTCCGTAATCCCCCTTTTCACTTTTTGCTTCTCTTTCCAAACGCCCACCCTCTCCCCCACCCCCCCCAAACGCTCTTCCCACAACAAACCATGTCTTCCACCAAACCCGCTTCTGCCAAGGCTGCCAAGAAGGCTGACCATCCTTCGGTATGTAAATTTTGTGCCCGAACGCGAAAGGTTACATAGAGGGAAAAAAAAAAAAAAATCGTACATCATCCAGTTTCTGCAAATCAGCTAAATTACACGCTTTTTTATTTTTATTTTTGTTCCCATATATTATCATCGACCACTTACTAGTATGAAGATATGGTCAAGGACTCTATTATTGCCCTCAAGGATCGCAAGGGTAGCAGTCGCCCGGCTATCAAAAAGTATATTCTCGCCAACTATAATGGCCTTACGGCTGGTGCTCACTTTGACGTCCAGGTTAACAATGCCATCCGCAAAGGTGTTGAAAAAGGCATCTTTTCCCAACCCAAAGGTAAATATGTTCTCCTAAAGGTTTAATGCTAATGACGCTTGCTATAGCAAAAAAAAAAAAAAAAAAAAAAAAAAAAAAAAAAAAAGGGGAGGGGCTGTGCGTATTCAATGAGGAATAATAATGGTTGCTGAAATAAACTTGTGTTTTCAATAATATTACAAGGCGCTTCCGGCACATTGAAGCTCGCTAAGCCTGCCGCGGCCGAAAAGAAGGACAAGAAGGAGGTATCGGAGAAGGAGAAGAGCGTCAAGAAGGACAAGAAGGAAAAGAAAGCCGTTGCCAAGGTACGTTTTCATACATCTAAACGTGTCTTATCATTATTTGAATGTTCTAAAGCAAATTAATTGTTTTATCTTAATTTAGAAACCCGCGACTAAAAAGGTTTCTGCCGCCAAAGCCGCTAAAGCGAGCAAAGTTGTCAAAGCCAAGATTGCCAAGAAGGCTGCTGCCAAACCTACCACTTCGAAACCCAAGAAAGCTACTACCATTACCACTGCAACCAAACCAAAGAAGGCGATCATGAAAGCCAAAAAGCCCAAGACGGTAGAGAAGGCGGGTCTCGTTGCGCCCAGGAAGAAGGGAACGGCTTCGAAGGCGAAGAAAACTGCTGCGGCCCCCAAGGCGAAAAAAGCTGCGCCCAAGAAGAAGACCACGTAAATCGACGCAAGCATCCGAAATACCGGTTGTCTGGATAGAGTTCGCGACGCCGTGTATTTCGGCTAGAATGTTTTCGACGGGCCGTAGTGTATATTAGATCAAGTCTTTTATTTTAATCATCCACGTCTTTTTCTCTTTGTGAATACTTGGTCGTAATGCTTTTTGGGAAATATTTTGTGGTTTCGCAATCATTTTGTGGATTGTCTCTTTTTCTTGCCAATGTACAGTTTGTGTGTCTTGTTGGCGGGGTTCTTTATTATTTTATACATTCGTATAGGTAGTTTTGTGTTTTTGGTCGTGCGAAAATAAATCAGATATGGATATATAAAGTGTCACTTCATTTAAGAAATTCGCAAACAGTGCAACATGAATTATCGTTGCCTTACGTCATGAGGTGAATTATGTGGTCTTTGTGGACTCGTCATCTAATCATCAAAATTTGAATCAACGGGCTTGTAAGAATAATAGCATAATTAATTAATTTAGTTTATTTTTATTGAAGGCGGATTTTTTTTTTTAGCTAATATAATCACTCATACTCACTATAAACAAACTGGTCCGTCTTTGAAAACAATCGCCCATATATAATTATAATTAACTCCAGGTCTTCTAGTTGTGATTACTCTTGGCAATAGAAAAA
>RBNK01002482.1:0-10926 GCA_003990785.1 Endogone sp. FLAS-F59071 | reverse complement strand
ATTTATTATATATTAGAAATTGAGTATTCTCATAATTTAATAGTGTTAGCACTTAATATACAGCTGGTCAATAACAAGCTGGAGTAATATAACAATATACACCTGTAAGTTTACCAGGCTTTGTGATGTGGGACTGTCTGTAATAGTACCAGTTGGATTTTGATAGGTTGTGTTAGCTAGTAGTCTATCAATACTCATCCATTAGTAGCTTGATCTCTAAATGGCAATATTTCTATTCTTAGTAATAAAAGAAAAAGAGAAGTTATATTTGTATGTATAGTGTTAGTTGACTCTAACTATAATTGAAATATACACATGTTAGAATTATGTAAAAGTTACAAAAACTTGACATTTCGATATGATCTTTGTTTTCCATGTTTGTAAGTGTAAGCTGAAAAGCACAAAGAAAATCTGCCATATGATTAACAGAAAAAATAATACCCGATATTGAAGCTATATTGCATAACCTATTCAAGTTAAAACAACCTAAGTATTTGATAAGAGTACAATATACGGAAATTTTTTATACATGGGGTCTGATTCGATATTTGGCGTTTGGACATAAGCTCACTGTTGGATACAAATTTACATTATGAGGGATGTTAGTCCAAGCTATTCTACGGTTCCCTCCATTAATCGATATCATACAAGTATGATTATTCAAGTTTAGATGGAAGGTTATGACATCACTCTTTTTAATTCCACCCGAGTCGAGAAACACACTCCCACCACATATAACAATTTGGCGTTGACGGGTGTAAAAGCCCCACTCGTATGCAACACTTTTAGTTTCAGACTCATAAAACGACTCTGAAAATAATCCTAGACATAAATGAAAACCTCCATTATGCAAACCCATCGACTCGATAACAATGTCCCATTCACAAAGGCCATCGGGACCTGCTACACATCGAGTCAAGGTTCGCACCATTCTTGGAGGCCCAGAAACAAATTTTACAACAGTACCCTCCTCTGAGAGAATAAGATCACTTGTAAGTTTCAACTGATCCCATTTGAGCGGTTTTGAAATCGTTAGAAGTTCAGAAGGATACTTGGTATTCTTGTGGCTATAGTAGCAAAATGCCAAATACCGTGGTGATGTCTCCGTGAGCACATCTATAGCCTTGGTTAGGTTTTTAAGGCGATGGGGGCATATGACAGTGAGATCAATGTATTTCATCATCTTGAGCAGTAATGTGCGTGAGGGACTATCTCCTAATTGGATTAATTGGATCCTATTACGGGGTTTAGCAGGCATATGTTTGATGGCATCGAAAATTGCATGACGCTCAGCAGCTGACTGTGTAGTTGCGTTGCGTGCACAGACCCACTCGACAACGCAGAGCAGAAGATCGTAATCTGGGGTTTTAAAATTTTTCATTTCAGTGAATTTCGCAAGGAGCAGCTCCAGTGCCTCTTCAGTAAGCTCGTTCAAACTACCAATAGCGAGCGAACGAGTAAAGAATGGTTCAAGGAAAATATTAAACAGATCCTCGGTGCTCTCACTCCAGGGCAGGAATACAGTGACCTCATTGAGGAGCCATGTGGCAGTCACGTTGAGGAGCGATATGGCATCATTAAGGTTCTTAGCATTGTGTGTTTGCTTAAAGTTCTTTAGTACCAATTTTATGAGGTTAGGAAGGAGAAGAAAGTTGGCTGCATGGCACACGTCGATTGTCACCATGATGGGCAGTGAGTCGACGTTCTCAGCGTAAATATATTGGAGGACAGCATGCAGAGTCACAGACTTAATATTATGAAGGGCAATCTTGTCCGAGGTAGCCTCTTGCATATTGCCATAGAGTATGGCATTGAAAAGGGGGGATCGCGAGGCCAGGATGGCGCGGCAGGCACCGACCTCGAAGCCGTCGGAACACACGATGGTCACATCATGGAAAGTTGGATCATTTCGCATGGATGCAATGTCGCTTTTTAGGCAAAGGCCGCTTGATTTATCGGCCATGCAAGCAAAACGGCTTTTGTGGAAAAGGGATTGCTAAATGGTGATTTGAGCGGGCGGTAGATTTTATCTCGAGCCATGTATGTGGCTTGTTGGAATTGCCCATCGTTTGAAAAAAATAAAACCAAGCCATTAGAATTAAAACAAACCACACCGCATATTTCCAATCGAGGCCCTGGTATTGCATCTGACGCGCCCCTCGTTCCGTGCATCCCACACACCTTAACACCTGATACATTACGCCCACGTCTCACACATTGTACTCAACACCTTATTCACAGAGTTCGTATCTTATACATTAGCAGCATGGCGTCATGGCGTATATCCGTAACGTCAAAATAAGTTCAAAGGAGAATAATTTTAAAATCGTTTTCAGGTTATGGATTTATTTATTTATTTATATTATTATTTTACTAGCTTCATATTGTCGCCCTTGATTGTTTGAATTTGAATGATTTTAAGCTATGATGTCCGACAAATGAGCTATACTTCATAACATAGTCCCTGGTGTTAACATGTCCCCGAAGAACGCCTTCTTAGCAACTATCCTTCTTGGTATAGTCCTTCGGCGTCTTTCCCTTATTTTCTTTGCATTGACATCCACCCAAACTCGGCTGCGAGCAGCCACACGATCTCGATGTGCCCTTCATTCGCAGCAGCGTGCTATCCGTTCTTGTCCTTGACATTTACATCCCCCTGGAACTCGGCCACGACCTTGACGTGCCCTTCTTTCGCGGTAGCGTGTACCGGAGTCCATTCGTTCTTGTTCTTAACATTGACATCCGCTTGAAACTTGGCCGCGAGCAGCCTCATAACCTCGATATGCCCATTTCTTGTAACCCAGTGCATTGGCGTGTTTCCGTTCTCATCCCTGCCATTGACATCCACCTCAAATTCAGTCGCAAGCATCTTCACGATCTCAACGTGCCCTCCTTCGGCAGCCCAGTGGAGCGGCATTCGTCCATCCTTGGTCATGACATTAATATCTGCCCCGAACTGTGCCACGAGAAATCCCAAGATATTGGCATGCCCGTTTTCCGCGGCCCAATGCAGCAACGGTCTGGCCAATACCATTATTGACGAGTGTACTAACGCAATGTAGTTTGCCGAAATTCATACACTCACTTCCCACAGTTAGTTGTCCTCCAAATCTAATGCACCAGGTCGCCTGAGCATTACACAATGCTGCTGCTGCCTCGGCGAGACCAAAGGCAACTGCCAGCGCGTACAATATTAAGGCTCCAACTTTATCGTGTTGGGTGCCGTACCCATTCTCGAGGCACCATACAAGATAAAATTGTCCTTTATGATCACTGACGGCACAATCCTTGAAGCACACGAATGCCTCATATTCTTCACCTATAGCTTGATAGCAGAGACCAAAGGCACGTTTTGTCAAAGGTATATTGCGTAGTTCAAATTTTCGAAGGTATTTGAACGCCTTTCCATTCTTCCTGTTTTGACAATAGCAGCGGGCACCCTTGAATAACCTCTGTTGCACCTCTGAGAATGCACTGATTTCGTTGTCGCTAAATAAATCGCAATTGCTGAACGGATTTTCTGCAGAGAAGGCAACAATACTGACTTCCCCGAATGATGAAAGATAGCTCAAAGAGTTGGAATTATTATAAGCGTCTACAACTTGCTGGGCTGATTTAAGTGACGAGCGTTGTGATGGTTCAACGTCCAGTAAATCGTTAATAAGCTCTAGAAATACTTGAGGAGTATCAGCAGAAAGCTTGCCGACATACTCCAGTGGGTCAGTTTCCTTCAGCTTAGCAGCAAAGACTCTCGGCTTCATCCATGTCATTGTACGGAGTCATTCCGTCGGTAGCAACTTCCCATCTTGTATTTAAAATAAAGGAAGCAAAAATTAGATACGTATTCAATTAAAGCTTACAGATTATACAAAGCATTTATAAAACAGTAGTTGTTTTATTATACTGACAAGACTAGACCATAACTGTAGTTGTCACATAGTATGTATTCCGCATTCGTAAAAATTTTCATTGAGTATTTGAATCGCTCCGGAGAAATGTATATATCGGAGGCTATCAGCCACGCTAAATTCTTGCTGAGGCGAAAATCGGTTAATTTGTACCCAGGGAAAAAAAAAAAAAAAAAAAGTGAAATGAGGTTAATTTCTTCAAATTGAATCGTTGCAAAAAATCCATTTACGTAAATCACAGTCTCTTTACTTTTGTTGTGAGAAACTTATCTAGTTGCCTTTGAGCATGAACAAAGTCCACTGCCCTTGCAATGTCCGAGCAAATGCGGGCCTTTTTCTTCCAGTTGCCCACCAAATTACCAGAACGGAGATAATGTTGTAAGTCACCATTCTCAGCGAGTGGCATTACGATAGGAAATTGCAATTTCGAAGGCGCACCAAAAATTTCAATTCGTTTTGCACCGTGCTCGAAGAAATGGTCAGCGATCGGCACTTGCTTGATGGCAACAGCCACGCCTTGAAGTTTGCCCTGATAAATACAGCCATAAATACCGCGACCGATGACACCGCCTAGCGCAATGCTATCTGATGCAATGCGTGGTATATAATTACTTTCTGTCATTCTCAAGCGACGGATATTTCAGCTGTCAAAGGAGAATCGCTACACTGGTATCCACAGTCACTTATGGGTCACAGTGTCACAGTGTCACAGTGCTGCGGCCACAGACGAAAACTTAAAAAAGAAAGCCCTGGTGCGCCGATCCTATAATCCTGTCCAATTTCCAATTTCCCTTCGTTGCTGGACCACTCTTTTTCGAAATGAAAACCCTGCAAGCCTATGTTGCACCTGTATCAGGCAAAAACCCCGCCTCTCTAAACATCACTCGCAAAGATCTCAACATTCCAGGTGCAAGATGTTGGGTGCTCGATAACTTTTTATCGAGATTCGAGTGCGAGCATTACATCGACGCAGCCGAGAAGCTTGGATACGAAAGCATCGAGTCCGAATACCCCAAAGGCTATCGTGATTGCGTTCGTGTTGGTTCGTAATCTGTTTTACTTCGCATTCTGCCCTCGTTTCAACTAGCCCTTGCTTCACGCCACTCAATATGCCTTGTTTAAAATGTCTTCAGTGGCCAAGAGCACGACTCTTTCTGAGCAGCTGTGGAGTCGCCTTGTGCCTCATCTACACCAAAAAGACGTCGAAGGTATCCGGCCCTACGGCTATGGCAACGAGGGACTGTGGGGACCTTTCGGCATTAACGATTGTTTTCGCCTCAGCAAGTACTTTGTCGGTGGGCATTTCGACCAGCATCGTGATGGAGCATTCGTACCATCAAAAGTTATAAGGTCGATTTATACGCTCATGGTCTATCTAAACGATGATTTCGAAGGTGGATCAACGCAATTCTTTGACGAACAGGACCAGCTCGTGCTCGAGTTCAAGCCCCAACGTGGCACGGCTATCATCTTCAATCACGACGTCAAACACAGTGGTGCGGCGATCACAACGGGCCACAAGTATATATTTCGCACGGACATCATGTTCCGTCGTATTGCCATTGATCCAAATCATGATGTGGAGGCCATCTTCAGCGACCCCGACTACCTCGAATCGGACCGCCTCTACGCCAAGTCATTCGAGCTCCAGAAGTCTGGTCACGCAATCGAGTCGACACAGGCCTTTTTGGCCGCCATGGCCATCGCTGTTCAGCGGCCTTCGATTGATCCAAAATCATCGCCAGAGAAAGGCTTGTTGCCTGAGACAGACGCATCGCCTGCGAACACGTCGCTTGCAAAGGATACGTTACTCGTGTTTGACCGGATTCCGATTCACGTCTGGCTCGAAATCTTCCAGCAACTCTCGGTGTGTGATATTCTTAACTTTGGAAGCGTATCCAAGTATGCGCGTTTGGTGGTGACCGACCCGAGCGTCTGGCGTGATCAGTACTTTGCAAGGTGGTCGCCCTATGCTGGAAGCCTCCAGGCGCTGCTTCTCGAGCACCAAAAGCACATCCTCAGGTCGGACGATAAGGGAAATGCGTCCTCATCTGGCGGCGCTGCAACCAATCTGTCCGATCTACGCCAACAACTCACGGCCACGACGCATGACTGGTATAACATTTACCGCTATCGAGCACTTTCCGCCAAGGAGTTTCAAATTGTAGTCATCGACATTGGCGGTATATTTACAAAATATTTTGGATTCGGTCTACGTTGTCTCGACACAACAGGGCAACCCATAACAAATAGGTATCGGCGCAAGTATATAGAGATCGAAAGCTACAGCTATGGCCTCGATGGCCCACTCTTGACGATCGAGAACCCTCAATGGTCATCGTGGGGCAAGATACAATCTATTTTTGTCTGTAACGACAACCATTTCTTTGGCTTCTGCACTCGCGTTATGTTTGCTGGAGATCCAGAGTTAGTAGATTGCTATCGTAAAGTTACGACGTGGCATCGACTTTACGAAAGGTATTCCGACAGCCCAGGTGAGGAACAAACAACAATCTCGGCAACTGGAATGGACACTGTTGTGAAGTGGATTTATACCAACATGTTTGATAGGGAAATCTCTTGTCAGCAACACCCAGTAAGTACCACATATGCGCTCCACAAAAATTACATTCTTGTCGTAAAACCTTGATCTCAGCACTGCTATTTTTGCTTTTGAATACACCCCAGCTCCTCTATTCCGTTCCCTCATGGATGGATAGTTGTCAGCAGGATGAAATACGCGAGAACCTGTTTCAAACTACACAAATACCATACCTCGCGATGATTGACGCATCTGTCCTCGCCCTCCAAAGCCACGGTCTCAAGACAGGCATCCTCGTCTCAGTCGGCGGCATGTCCACTTACGTGGCAGCCGTTGTCGAAGGTGCTGTGCTCAATGCGCCCGTTAAAAAATTTGAGATCATCCCCGACCTAGGCGAGGATAACCCATACGGGGAAAACTCAAGCATGCCTCCGGCCACTGAACTAGATGAATGCACAGTGCTGGAACGCTACTTTTCTGCAGTTAGCCCGGACCCCTCCGTTAATTCGGTCAATCTTGTGCACCTGATCGACCAGTGCCTCCAGGAGGCCGCTGTGCCTGAGGACACCGAGGCTGCGCTCAGAAAACACGTTGTCGTAAGCGGCGGCCATGCGTATGCGGTCGTACCCATCCTGCGCTCCAAACTTGGCCCCGGCGAGTACAAAGTACATGGCCCCAGTAACCCAGAAGCCGGACAGTTTGACGTGGTACGCGGAGCAGAACACTTGCTCACAATGCCACAGTCGAAGGAAACGATTCGTAGTCTCTTTACTTCTATCGATGACTATGAGGTTTCAATGGATAATTTCTCTTCGAAGATCCCACCAGCGTTTTACAAAAAGGCAGTAAACGATGAGGATGACAGTTGAGATTAAGTGGATGAAAGAAGAGTAAATATACTGTATAGTGGTGTTTGGTATTTTATGATTAGCACACTTATATGTAATATATTGCAAGTGCATGCACTATGACAAACGAAGCTAAGATCTTCGGTACCTCAAGCTTCGGAAATTCCATACTACAACTGGGGCTGGGATTATACTAGAAGATATATGTATACTCTAAACTTCAGTATTAGTTTATATATTATAATAAATTACTATATTATATTTAGCATCAGGAAAATATTTTTAGTTTGTGAATAATATTACTTAGTTTGTGAGCAATATCTATTAAGATCTACAAACAAATAGCTATAAGCATGAATGCTAGTTGTAAACTATAAACTGTTTTTAATGAACACTTATAAACTACTCTAGAACTACCCACAAACTACCCATAAACTACCCAGAACTACCCAGAACTGCACCAGAACAGAGCAAAATAACAAACTGCTCTAAAACAGACTACATATAAGTACAAACCACTAGTCAAAGACTATGAACTAAAAAACATTTTCCTGATGTACTAAGGTTAAATGATTTCTTAAATAAAAGTAATCTGTTAGAATTATATTAAAAATGAATACTAAAGGATATAATACTAGTTTTGCTAAGAATAGTATAACCAGTTTAACTGATATTAAAGATATATATAGCCTCAAATTATCTTTATAATACTTTAGTAAGTTTCTTGAAAAAACTATTTATAATCTTGAAATATATTATACTTCTTCTAGTTCTATAGTTAAGTTTTAACAAGTTAATAAAGATTATATAGGAAATGGTCAACCCAGATTTTATTTACTACTCATTCAAGATTACTAGTATCTCTATGAAGAAGAATAGATCTGAAGATGATATTATATTTGATTATAAATTATTACAGCAACTTTGCATTCAATCAGCATTCAAGAATATTAGTAATAATAAAGAAGATATCAAGACAGAGATAAGTGGTGATAAGAAGGAGGAAGATATATATCTTTAGTTCAATATCTATAATGATTAAAAACAAAATAATATATAGAATTTAACATAACTCATTAGGAAAATATTTAACTAGTTTATAAACTATTTCACTAAGAGCTATGAATAAAATAGTTATAAATACAGATACTAGTTATAGACTATAAACTATATTTAGTAAACTTGCCAGAACAGCTACATCAGAAAACTATTTTCAGTTTGTAGTCTATGACTAGTATCTGTACATAGGCTGTTTACAGGCTGTTCACAGGCTGTTCTAGCCAGTTTATAGTTTGTGATATTGTTCTAGAGATGTTTGAGGTTTGTGATATTGTTCTAGTGGAGTTTTAGAGTAGTTTATAGCTGTTTACTAATAATAGTTTATAGTCTATGACTAGCATTCATATCTGTGGCTATTTTGTTTGTAGCTTTTAGTAAAATAGTTCGCAGCTCTTAGTAAAATAGTTTGTGGATTAATTAACCATTTTTCTGATATATAAACTACTCTAAAACACTTTTAGAACAATATTGTAAACTGTGAACTACTATAGAACAGACTAGAATAGCTTATAAGTATGAATGCTAGTTATAGACTATAAACTGAAAATAGTTTCCTAATAGCTTGCTCTAATATATTTCTTATTTTTATTACTGATTTTAGTAATAGCTATTTAGTGTATTTAGCACTAGAGATACTATGAATGGGGGGTCTTGTAATTAGAAATTTATAGTAATACAATATAACTTGAGAAAGATTCTAAATCAACTGTTACAATATATACTGTGACAGACTAAAATATTCTAACAGCAAAATATTCACTGTAGCATATCTTAGGGTCTTAGTGGGTTATGCGGTAGCGGCTTTGAAGGGTGGGGGTGACTAGTAGGAAAGTGTATTATATAGTGAATGTAATGTAATAAGCTTTGTATAATAATAAACTTCTCTCTCTTTAACTATTGCTTAGTCCCAGACTAAGGCTTCAGTATCCCTCGGGTTGTCTGTAAGAAGCTTCCTTAGCTTGTTGCAGTCCAAATTTTATTGATAATTGCGAGAGGGGTATTTATACAGATTGCTAAGTAATAAAATAATAAAATACTGGTGGAATAAAGTACTAAAAATAGGAAAATGAACAAATGTTTAAGATGCAAACATTTGTTGGTGATGCGAACATTTGTTGGCAATTAGAACAATTGTTGGTGATCAGAACAATTGTTGGCGGAATTATGCAATTCGCGATTTGGAAATTGATAATATAAATATAGAAATATACTACTCTAACTAAGAAATATACTAAGTAAAGTAGTACTGCAGCACAAATACGTTTTTGAGCAATTCAACGTAATAAAAATATTTCCATCACATCTCCTCCCTGTGTAAGAAATTGCGTCTGTACATATTTTCTTACACATCCAAAATTCCATTTAGTCCTCAATCTTGATGGTCTGAATAAGATAAATTTCGTGCAGTTCTAAATTGTCCATTTCTCGAATTTCAGCTACAAGTGTTTCCAGTTCACGACTTTTCAGAGCATAGATTTCTCTAGCAGGGACATTGACTCTTCGTATAGCATCAGGATCTTGTTGGAAAAGTTTGTAAACTCTGTTTGCTGTCCGGAAATCATGAAGTAATAACCCTGTGGCTGCTGCAGATTGTTGTAGTTCTTGGTGTTGCTGTCTGGTAACATTGTCTAATAGTCTTCCGAGTTCAAAATATCCTTTAAGTTTTTCTTGTCGATGTCGAATTGTGGCTCATTGAAAGTTGGTACTGATTGCTCTTGCCCTTGCAAAGGCATCTCCTTGTATGGGTACAGGGCGGACTTCTAGGTCATCAATAGTGTGGAAGGCATCCAAGACTCAGTCAGGTACAGAACGGTTATTATCATCCATTCTTGGTGGTGGCAGCATGAGTTGGGGAATCGTCGGCTATTTATATAAGAGAAGCTAATAATATAAGCTCCGGTGCACAAGTCTTTGAAATTGTGTATGTGCAATCGTAGCATAGTCACCGGGTCTTCAGTTAAATCTGTCAGTCATCCGAAATATAAGAAAATACTAAATAAATGAAATAAGTGTCCATCGAAGATTGCCAAATAAAATAATAACGTCCGATCTGAATAAAAGGGAATAAGTTACTGAGATGATAAATGAAATATGTCAAAGGAAAAAGGAAAGAAATACATCAGGGAAAATGGAAATTGATCGAGTGCATTGCAATAATAATAAAGGGGGTAAAATTGATTGGGAGCGTCATTGTTCGATGCACAGAATGAAAATCGGGATCGATCGAAAATAAAATAAATGAAAATAATAATAATTGTTCAATGAATAAAATAACTGATGTAACTGTGACGACTGAATAAAATAGACTCTGAGGGTGTCGAAATATTTTTTAAAAAAAAGGAATATAACTAAAGACTGTGCTCGCTGTCCTTTTTCAAAATCTCCTAAATCTTCCACATGTCGTCGTTCTTACCCTCTATGCTGATTCGTCTGTCTGTATGTCTGTCTGTCTGAGGTACATGGTCGTTCTGGATTCGTTCGGTCATTCTAGATTCGTGGCGCTCGGCGTGGCTTGCTTGTCTCTCTCGCCTCGGTCATTCTGACTTTCTTTCGTTTTTTTTTTTTTTTT
>RBNK01002481.1:0-10930 GCA_003990785.1 Endogone sp. FLAS-F59071 | reverse complement strand
AAAAAAGGAACATGCCTTGGCCTCGAAGGCGCGATCCTTATCTTCCTGGTAGAGCTTTAGCCCTATTTTGAGCTTGTTGAGCCGCTCGTTGAACTCCTGTATTCGTGAGCGAATAAAATACAAGGACGCGAAGCTTGAATAGTCTGTAACAAACAGTCACCGTCCACTCGACTCCTGATTCTTCACAATCTGTCCAACCAACCTCTTCCTCAAAACTCTCGAGGATTGTGACGGTGGCGCTGTCGGACCGCCGATCATCCTGGTAGTAGAAGTCTCGGAGCATTTGCTTGTCTTGCTCCTTGCAGTAGACCTCGAGTAGATTGCAAGCTAACGGTTTGTTGTTGATGATGCGGAAGAACTCACCCAGTTGGAGCTTGCGCTTCAGGTGGAAGATGACGAGATAGACTGGTGTATAAACAACAGAAGATAGTTTGATTAGAGGTCGTGTCATCGGCATGTATTTGAGGAAAGCCAGTAGAATCGTGGTAGCGTGCACAAAGGTCATCGGAGTGTAGCCATACCAAGATCCGTGTCGCCACTCTCGATAGCCTTAATGAGCGCCAGCTCGTCTTGCTCCATGCTGATCAGCAGTGGGACCTGATCCGCCGCGCGAGGCTCATAATCCAACAACTGCATTCAATCGCGACACAAAAAAGTATCGAACGCCATGAGTGCACAAAGTCAGCGTATTACATTACTGCCACGATGATGTAGCACACCCAAGACACCGCGGTCCCTCACCTTGGTCGCTAGCTTCGGTTGCCCTGCCTTGTACGCCGTCTTTGCAATCTCGGCATACGAGAGTCCCGGCTTATTAGCCAGTTTTTCGACAATTGTCCTACAGATAGTGTCTTCGTCCTCGGTCGACTTCGTGATCTTGGAGCAGGCCCAATGAATCAGGATCCGGTCAGTGCGCATCCTGAGATAGTCGGCTACACGCACGGCCAACAAGTGTTGGTGCCGGATGATCAGCCGGTCGACAAGGCGCTCAGGCGTCAGATTCATATACCTTGTGGGGAAATTGCGTATCAAAACGATGCAGCTCATTGTACAGCTAAAGGACTAGAAAAAAAGAAATTAGGAGAGTACTCACTGTGTGACTGTGATGGGAATCCCGACCTCATAGTATCGCACGGCATTCGCTACGCGTAGGGTCTGGCACATGTTGACAAAGCGATCGGCGTTGTAATGTTCGAGAAAGCACTTGCCAAAAGAGGCAGCCTGTGGATGGACTTATGCAATGAGCGCGTGAAATGAAGATGGAAGATCCGAGATTTTGATACACAAGCCGAAGAAACCAACCTTCAACAGGGCACGTTGATAATAGTGGGAGAACTCGTGACCAGCGGCGTCGATGCATGCATCGACGGCCCCGACTAAGTCAGCCTTGATGCTACGGATATTTTCGTCGGCCTTCGGGCTTTTTTTCTATAGCGGGCGGTGGATGGATGGAGGAGACTGTCGTTGGAAATCGGGCCGGCTCTTTATCTGGCTTATGCTCGATTCACCCATGTAAATGGATAGAGAGGAATGCCATAGTCTCACCTCAAAATGATCCAAGGCATCGAAAAGCATGGCCGCTGGAGATGTGGATCCAATTTTGAATATATCCTCCGTCACACCTTCAGGTCGTGGTGCACATAGTTGAAATAGCATCGGTATCACCTTCCACGGCACAAATGATTCCAACACAACCATCAACTCAAGTTTATTACTCACTCGGCACCTTCTGCAAGAATTCACACTTCTCCGTGCCGATTACGCGCACACCGTCCACCTCGGATATTAGGTAGATAGCATCTTCGTACGAGAACTTGATCCAGTCGCCGAAGGGTCCAACCATCAGCACAAGCTTCTCCCAGTACATGACGACAGAGTCTGTGCCGCACCTGTGGACGAACGTGGAATGGTGAATCGGAAGCAACGTGCGAGACAAGCGAGCTATTCTTATATCCGTTGACAGAGAAGAGACAATAAATGTGCACCAACCAAGCCAGCTGGTGGGGTGGGATCTTGGACTTCGTACTGAACTCGGACAGATTCTTTTGGAAATCTGTGGAGACCACCCAGAGCTTGCCGTCGATCGTAAACAGGGCGAGAAATTTACCGTTGGGAGAGACGGCCATTTTGGTGAAAGGGCCTTGTTGAAGAAGCTGGACAGAGGATAAATTCCGTCAGTCAGCGGTAAATCATAAAAGGGATAGCATCGAATAAAAGTGTTTACCTGATCCTGAGCTTCCAAAGCGTCAATCACTATGATGGTCGATCTAGTAGCTAGCAAGACCTCGACATGACGACTCAACGTGTATTGTGGTGGAATGATAGTCCAGCTGTGTGGTGGCTCACTCAGGCCTAGAAATTATGTTAACATTGGCTATTGATCAGTATCACTGAGGGTTTAGAGATAGTTCGTCTCGAGGAGATTAAGGATCGCCATACCCGGATCTGCCATTTTTTTCGGTCGCGGCTCGTCAAAATTCGTGACCGCAATGAGCTGGTAGTTGCCTGTTAGAGCGACTAGACCTGTACCCCAGATTTGGCAGTCGATGACTGTGGCAGCCTGTATTGATATGGAAGATTGAGACACTCATTCACCACGTCCCGATCTAGAGGATCGACGAACGCTCGTCCCTTTATCCAGTACGTCATCGCCATCACAACCAACATGACGCCGACCACTCTCACCTCGCCCAGCGAGAACTGTTTGTACTCGCCGTAGATGTTGTACATCCATACGTTCCCGTCCTCGAGAACCACGATCAGCTGCTCTTGATCCGTCCATCCCATGCCAACGATGCGGCCTTTACTCCACTGAGCAGAATAAACAAACGCAAAATCAGCCGCAGTCGTAACACAGCTGTGTTATGTTCACTATCTTTAGATCACAAACCGGTAACTGTTCCATCAGCTTCCCCGCCGATGTATAAAGATAAATTGTCGGCTTGACTGGTTGCTGTTTACCAAGTAGCATCACCTTTTTGTCGTCTCGTATCATCGCTAAAAATTAGATGTGCATTTCAGTATCTCTTGAAATTATTTCTGTGGGAAGATGGCCGGATACGAGGAGAATATTATACCGATCGGCCCGCCAAAGGGCGCCCCAGCTATAAGAAATTTTGAGAGGTCCAGATTCCATGACAAAGAGTAGACCTCTTGTTTCCTGTCAGATAGAAACGGAAGCGGTATTAGACGTTTATTCGATTATCTAGGAAGGGTGACAAGGGTACAGGTTCACTGACCTGTAAAACCGATCCTATGGTTGGCAGTGTGTAGAGAGGCGTCAAGGGTCAATGGAAGTGGATTGCTGAGAATGCGATGTTGATGAGGGCCTTACCTGCAACTGGATCCAGTCTGCGGTGGGATGTGGTGCCATTTAACGTAAGTCTGGTGTTCGCGTTTTTATGTGGTGAACGAACGGTCAAAAAGTGTCTAACACGGGGTGAGACAGTGAGACAGTGACTGGGTTTCGATCGGGCAAGGATGACGTCAGCTTTCACACTTGAATATGGAAATTGCAAACAATCAACAAACAAGCATTTTCACTAACACCCTCTACGAAGCCTTTTGTGCTTTTGTACTTTTTTGTCTCTCCTCCCCTCCCATTGGCACACGACCAGCAAGAAGGTCTCAACAGAAGCCCGTTTCTCATATTCCCCGCTTTACGGCAGGCCCAGCAAACTCTGGTCCAACAATGTCTGCTCCCCAGCGCCAGACAGACTCCCTCACCGCCGCTCAGAGCCAGTCCGCGGAGGCCTTTTATACATCACTGAAAAATGCCGCTAAAACCCTAGACGTTCAGCTCACCCGCGACCAAAAGCAGCCTGAGCTTGCAGACGTGTTAATGTGTAAGCTTCACGTTCTACTCTATCGCACGACTTTCGGGATTCGCATTTGTTCAAACGAACTTATTTTCGCGTAATTACACTCTTCTCAACGCGACGATGCGACGTAGCGATACAGTCATCCTCGGAATACGACCAGCCGACAAACCCATCCTGGCAAATGATTCAAAGGAAGCGCATTATTACCCTCCCTGATGCTTTGTTCGAGCAATATGATCGTAAGTTCCTAAAGCTACTTTTTCACGCTCGGCGGATTACAAGCCGCACCCCGTAAGGTTCCTTCGAAACGTTTATCGATTTATGTGTTTATTGATTTATGTCCGTGATACAGTATTACAGTGTCGGTGCTTTATGGGGTTGTTCCCGGAGATCAATAGAGCGTGGATAACAGTCGACCACAGGTTGTTCTTGTGGAACTATCAAGACGGGTGAATTTCTCTTCATATTTTGTTATTCGGTTTAAAAAGTTATTGCGGCAAGCGCAGGAACATACTGTTAATCCTCCAAAAAAAAAAAAAAAAAAAAAAAAAAAAAAAAAAAAAAAAAAAAAAAAAAAAAAAAAAATTACTTTGCCTATTGACGTAATACCACAGGAGCGACTTCTATTCATTTGAGGATCAAGATCAGGTCATTGTAAGCGTGGGTTTGGTGAAGCCGAGGCTAGGTTTGTATCTTTCCTTCGACTCAAGTGTAAAACGTGAGCCATCACAATGAATTGATCGCAACCACATACATTCTGGCCTCAGGCATCTTCATCGACCAGATCGAATACCTGCTCGTCCTGGCCACGCCAATCGAGATTATCCTGCTGGGTATGTCGCTCAACGGCGTCGCCAACGTCGGTACATCCAACAGCTACGCGCGCCCCACGGGCGAGCTCACGCTGTACGTAACGCAGATGTCGGTACCCTCGGACAACGTCAGCATGACCAGCATCGTCGGCACGGATAATGGACGCATATTCATGTGTGGGAACGACGGGCATTTATACGAGCTGATCTACCAGGTTCGTTAGTGGTGGTTTCGGGTGCTAAATGTATTGGATCGGAGTAAATCTAATGAGTTACGAGTCACAGATATACCAAGTGCTAACTAACTATCACGAATCCCATCGCTAGGCGGAAGAAGGGTGGTTCACACGGAAATGTCGCAAGCTAAATCACACCTCAACACCCTACTCCCATCTGATGCCCACATTCCTGAAGCTGACCCAAGAAGGTGAGCTTCACCACTAGCGTACCTGTGTATCGAATTCTTGGCTTAACTCTATCGATGCAAACGTGACTTTTTTTGTCTATTCCATATACAACAAGATCCCATCGCCGCCATCGCCCTCGATGATTCGCGAAACGTGCTCTATACCCTGTCACACAAATCGAACATCGAAGTCATCTACCTTGGCGCCGACTGCGATCAGTTCATCAAGGTCGCGAAAAACGCCGAGATTGCCAAGCAAGCGCAGCTCCTTTGCCCGACCTCTCCGCTGCTAGACTCCCGCAACTTCCAGATCGTTTCTATCCATCCGGTGTTGTCGACTGAGTCGAGATTGATTCACTTGGTGGCTGTCGCGTCATCGGGTATGTGACCTCCGGTGATGGCTCCTGTCCTGGGCGAAAATGGTGATGCTGATCTTCACCTTTCTTCACCTTATGAATCTAGGGTGCCGTCTGTACTTTACGCATTATCGAGGTGCCTTCCGTGGTCCAGCCCCGCAACGTGGGGAGAGACCACCGCCGACAGCTCTGGAGTTGATCCACGTTCGCGTACCCCCGACACAACAGGCTATTGACCGCAACGTTGGCGTTTTTAACCGTACTATTGCCTACACTAGTATACACGTCTCTAGCTACTCCAATGGTGTCTTCCTTGCTGCCAATGCGGTCAGCGAGGAGCTGGACTCGCTCCTGACAGCTGTTCCAGATGTTGGGCGTCTCGCGCAGCAGGCCGCGGCGGTAAGTGTATCGCGCGTGTTTATATGGGGAAAAGTTGGAGTATCCTGATTGAATATGGTTTTTGGATGATGAACGAGGGTTGCTGATAATTGATACGTTATCACAGAATTTAAAAGGGCCTCTGAGGGAGATCAGTAGCACCGCCCCCATTGAGGGCAAAACATGGGCAATTGCCGAGATGTTTGACTCGCGGTTTACGCCGAAAGCCCTTCCCAGCACCCTACGTGTCGATGACAGCGACATTGCATTAAACGAGCTAGCCACACAGCTTTCGCGGCCACCGCGACAATTTCTCGTGCTTACCAATTCGGGCATCAATGTCCTATCCAAACAGCGGCCCATCGACATCTTACAGCAGCTGCTCATCGAATCCGGTGGCAATGATCAGGACCTCGACTATTTCTTTGATATGTATGGCCGTGCGCAGGCCTGCGCCATGTGTCTGGGTATCGCCTGTTTCAATCCCTACGCCTCTAGCGCCGCTCCCACTCGGTCCTTTGCCTCGGCTGCCGCCCCTGTCCGGGGCCTCAGTCCAACAGTCGTCGCTGGCGCCACACGCCTCTTTTTCGAGAAGGGCGGTAAGCCCGCCCTCAACGACCGGCCGGCTCCGCCTCCCGGTGTCGTCGGGACCGCCGACCTCGGCCGCCTTATGACAACCTCCGAGCCGAGCTTCAGCGGGCGCCACGATGGACTCGCGCTCTACTTTGCACGGATCGTGCGCCCGATCTGGAAGCAGAAGGTCGCCAAGCCGTTACCGACGCATGCGGACCCATCGCGGCAGGACACGAACGTGCCCGAAGGGACGCTCATCACCGTGCAGCAAGACCTGAGCGCGCTGAAGGGATTTTTGGATCAGTGAGTGGCCGTTTAGTTTATGCCAGTGTTGTTCGTGTATGTGTTGACTGAGGGTGGTTCTTCCTATTTTTATTTTATTCTTATTTTATAATTAAAGACGAGAGGAGTATACTAACTTGACACATGAACGGGATTTTTCAGAAATCCACAATTTACGGCCCCACCAAACCCAGCTGATGCGCGCCTGCATACTGGAGACCGAAAGGATTGGGAAGCCTTGAGGGTACGTGCAAAGAGATAAGGACGTTGCCCAATCCATTATGTGGCTTACCACAATTATATCTGGTTGGCATTAGCATCGGTTCGGCTAACATCACCCATTTTCGGCGTTGCAGGCAGAACAGGAGTCGTTAAACACCATGTACTCGCTATTGCTTCAGTGCATTGAGGCTATCTCTTTCATGCTGCTGCTCATCGATTATAAGCTACCGGAGCTCATAGGAATGTGAGTGAACAAGAAATTGGGCGTCTGAAAGGAGAAACTATTCGTTATGTTTGTGAAATGTGGCCGAACAATTCAGTGGATGTTCATGACTAGAACTGTACTGACTTGCACTGTTGCTGATTAGAATCTCGCCAGCGTCGCAAGCTGAATTGAAAGGGTTGACATACGAAAATTTACTGACGACCGTGAAAGGCCGCGAGCTGTGTAGGGATCTGGTGACGGCGGTGATTCACAGGCAAATAGGGCAACACATTAACGTAAGTGAAACTTTGCCTTAGGGAGGGAGCGGGTTACTGACTACTGGATACAATGGTTTGTGTACTGATTTGCTCTGGTGTAGGTTGACGCAGTGAGCGAGGTCTTGCAGCAGCGGTGCGGAACATTCTGTAGCCCTGATGATGTGATACTGTACAAGGTAAACCTTTTATCAAATCTAGCAGCTGCATCATGCAATGGTAGTGCTGAAATTCCGATTCAATCCCTTTAATGAACGTATAGGCTATTGAACATGTGCGGAAATCAAGTGAGACTTCCGATATCAACGAGCGGAATATGCTACTGAGGGAATCGCTGAGGTAATTTGTCTTCCCATATTTTTTATTGTAGATTGTCATACAGAATATATATTGTTTATCATTGAGTTTTTTAAACAATAAGTGCACGTTTATTTTCATTCCCATCAACAGACTGTTTAGCAAAGTCGCACGTATTCTCTCGCAGGAAAAACTTCAGGAGGTATGCGAGGAGTACAAGGCAGTGAAGTTCCACATAGGTAGGTTTTCGCAATTTCGCTGTAATTAAGTTCGTTGTCGGTTTTTGCTGACTGCGTACTCGCTATGTTATGTGCATTTAGGCGCTGTCGAGTTGGCATTGGTCTGCGCACGGGAGATCGATCCGACGGACAAAGCAAAATCGTACATCGCCGAAGGCGCCCCGCCGGCGGATCCTCGCGCCGAGTTTTACGAGAAACGGAAGCGGTGTTACGAGTGCGTGTTTTCGGTGCTTAGAGACGTGAACGAGATGGTCGGAAGGTCGAGGGAGCCTGCGAAAGCCGTTCCGGGCGGTGCAAGGCCACGTATGTGAAGCCTGTGGTTAACTTCATGATTGTTGGCTAGCTATAATTCCTGTTGATTTGTTATGTATCCATCACGATTTGCCTATTTTTCTCTCTCTCTCTTAGAAATGGATGATCTGGAAGGCTTTAGAATTCAGGTTTTTCAGAAAGCATTGTCATCAGAAGATCAGTTATTCCATTACAGTCTATACGATTGGTACATTTCACAAGGCCTACAGGATCAATTGTTGGAGGTAAGCTTATTTGCTCTTCGTTTATTGTAATGTGTGTTTGAATTGTCCTGTTAATGTCCGATTTATAAATTTGCTAGGCCCAGCCACCCTTCCTGGAAGGTTATCTCAAACAAGATCCTAGCACGATTGCGAAATCAGACATGCTTTGGCGATATTACGTCCGCGGTCGTGCCCCAGCGAAGGCTGCGGCGGTGCTCGAGAAGCTTGCAGAGTCAGAGGCGTAAGTATTTTATGTGTTATTGGATTTCCACTGATGTAATTACCGCTAAGATTGTTCAGCTCCAACCCATTGTACTTTTTAACATTTTTATTTTACCTCGTTTTTACTTTAACTGGTCATCTTCCAAGTTTTGGCATACCTCTGGAAAAGCGAGTGGAATATATAGCTCGTGCTGTTGCCAACGCTCGAAGTGACCCCAATTTGAAGAGGCAGGATCAATTGACGCAGCTTGAGGAGAAGCTGGAGGTCGCCCAAGTGCAAATGGATATATACAATACCATCAAGCAGAGGGCTGGTTACGAAACGTATCTTGATGAGCTACAGAGTCGGTTGTTTGATATTACAGAGGCAAGTTTTGTTTGTTTGTTTTCCCTTCATATTAAGTTATGAGTGGTATTAGAATGTATTCTGAATATTATACTCTTGCCAATCGTGTTATTAGCTTTACAAGAGATTCGCAAACCCTTTGAAGCTTCATGAAATGATTCTGCTGATCCTCTATGTCGCCGACTTCAAGGACACCTATCTCCTTAATCAGACATGGAATGAAATCATTAAAAAGAGTGAGTATGTGGTAGTAAACATGCGATCGGGGGGTAGCAGCCTTGCATTGCAATTTGAAGTGTCACATAGTTTATTCATGCAACTGCAAACCTTTAATTTTCGTGGGTATTTTTTCACATGGACAGCCCACGATGACGTCGTTAGGGATAACCTCTTACGGCCATACGAGGCCTTGTCATTAAAGGTCAGGGAACTTGGTTCACGGTTTTACCCCTCAGAAACCGTATTTCCTTTGGGTAAGTCACTGGTTGGTTACATCTATCGCAATGATAATATTTGCTGTTTTATGTAAATATAATATTGTATGGTGTCATTCGAAATCCATATCCCCTACTACTCTTTAATTCTCTCTTTTTTTTCACTTGGCCTCCTGCAGGAACTTTGGTCGCAATTTTGGAAAAATACAGCTTCCAGAACAAGGACGATGTAGAAAAAGGGTGGGTAGTGCGGACCATGCGAGATATTGGGGTGCCATACGATGTGTTGTTTGACGTGTTCCACGACCTATCCGAGGGCAAGGTATGCATTAGTTTTCTGAATTTTACTTGAACTTAATATTTGCTTAATTCACCGTTGTGTTGAAAATATTTATTAACCCTATGCAATTCCTTACTCCAATCATCCGTAGTTGCCACCATGGCAAGGATTAGTAGCACTAGCTTTCCTAGTGAATGACATAGGATTTCTCATCAACGAATGGATTAATTATGTCAATAACCCGGCGACGAGCGTAAGCGAAAGGTTAGTGTCAAAGATAGTTGCTAATGTAATCCATAGAGCAGCTGGCCATTTGTTTACGTTGTATTTAACTTGTTTCTCCAACGCCTCACTCTTGCTTTTTTGCCTATCAGGGAGAGCTTTCCTGTCAAAGCAATTGACGACGCGATCAACAAATATATCGTCCTTTTAGACTCGATTCCAGCTATGAAGGAAGCTTTACAGGACTTACAGAGGCGGATTCGGGCGTTAGCATAGGTGAATGGTGGTGAGCAGCGGATTGGGCGGGAAGACTTGCGGACAATAAAATGGACGATTGGTGGTGCAATTTTGTAGGTTAATGGCGTGATTAGAGCAGAGCAGACGAAGCTGAATTTCTTGGGCAACGTGGCTTAGTCAATGGGACCAATATTATACGATTATCTAGTCCTATATTAGATTTGTCCTTTATTCTCGGACACCGAAAAGACCTTTTGATCGCAGATCCAAACTATTCGCTGGCCTCAACTAGCAGCTGCCATTATTTTTGTTTGTTTATTTGCTAGTACCGGTTAATTTGATCGCTGTCGCTACAATTTTTTTTTTTTTTTTTTTTTTTTTTTTTTTTTTTTTTTTTTTTTCGTTTTTGTAATTTTGTTCAATATCATCTCACAATTAAGCGTACCATCTACGAAAAAGAAATTAAAAAAATCCCCCTTTTTTCCCCCAACACCTTGATGAATGCTGCTGCGGACGGAGGCTGGTTGTCGAAGCTAAGTTTCTTTGGCCATTGGCTTGTTGCATGCGTTCGGGCCTGGGCCCTTTTCATATCGATCAGATTTGGAAGGTCTAAAGTTCCAAAAACGGAAGAAACTGGTTGACAAAGTGTATTTGTCCCTACCCATGCGCGGGCCAAATGGCAATGGCTATTTAGGGATTGTCTTTTTTTAAGGTTTTTTTTTTTTTTTTTTTTTTTTTTTTTTTTTTTTTTTTTTTTTTTTTTTTTTTTTTTTTTTTTTTTTTTTTTTTTTTTTTTTTTTTTTTTTTT
>RBNK01002480.1:0-10932 GCA_003990785.1 Endogone sp. FLAS-F59071 | reverse complement strand
CAGTCTTCCGGGCATTGGTTGATTGACATCTTCATGTTGAATAGCTGTTCCTTAATTGATTCTCGCTTCTGTTCGGTAAAATACTTCTCCTCTAGCCAGGCTCTTGTAACTTCCCAATGAGTGGTGGCTAATGCTGCAGCGGGGGGGTTATTTCCAGCTGCTGCTGTAGCTGCGAGGATTAATCCTCCTAGTCCAGTGGCTGCTACATCCGTCAGGGCCACTCAGTATGCTTCTCTTGCAGGTCCTCTGAGTTGGGCGGCCAGGATAGGCAACCATCGGGTGCTGACCATTCCTTTGGCTGCGAAGTAGCTTTCCAAATCATCCAGGAATTCTCGAACATATTCCTTGGTGTATCCGTAAAAGGTAGGTAGTCTGTCTGTCATGGTTTTTTCGTCCTCTTGAAGTCTTCTCCTAGGTAGTTGTTGTAATATAGTCGGTGGCGGTGGTAGTGCCGTTCTTGCTTTTGTCTTCCACTATGGGTTTCGGCAAGTTCGGTTACGCAATATAGGTAACAAATCGGTCGAGGTATCGATTGATTTCCTGCCAGTTGGCACCAATTGTGATAGACTAAAATATATTAATGGCGAAATACTCAGAGTTGAGCGGATGCAGAAAATATGCTTTAGGGGTCTTAGCGGGTTATGTGGTAGTGGCTTTGAAGGGTGTCGATGTAGGTGTTAACTAGCAAGAATTAAGTGTGATCAATCGAATAAAGTATATCTGTTAGAATCTTGAAACTATCTCAATTGCTTACTCCTTGAGTAAGGCTTCAGTATCCCTTGGGTTGTCTGTTGTAAGCTTCCTTAGCTTGTTGCAGTCTGAATTTTATTGATAATTGCGAGCGGGGTATTTATAAGAAATTACAAGGTGCTATACGGGCAGCTACCCAGGTTACTACTTGAATTTCTGATTGGCTCGGCTAAATATAAGGTACAAATTGATTGGCTAAGATATAATAAGTGATATATCAGGTTATAACGTAATTGGGTGTCGAAATAATATATCAGATCGAAATACTATTTTAGGTTATAGTGTAATTGCAGATTTTAGCAACATTACAAGTCTCAGCAACATTACAAGTCTCAGCAACGTTACAAGTCACATGATCAAATTATATGTCGTCACAAAATGTTCCATCACAATAACAAGCCTTTATAACCTAAGAAGTAAGAAATGCTAGACCTTTATCAAGGACCTTACTCAGGAAAACAACTACACCCCTTTAAAGATGGAAGCTACATCTGGGATATCTGCAAAGAGAAGACATCTTTCATTGGCAAGTCATATTTCTTTGGAAACCGAGATGATTTTTAGAACAAATACTGGGACAAATGGAACATATGAGATATGTAGATAGTAGCCAAAAGATCAGAGTATCTAGACCAACACTTCGACTACAAGTATCACAGAACCTACCTTAAAGATTGGGACAACAAACATCACTGAGAACATAATGAAGACATGATCAACATTATGATCAATGCTTGCCAAACCAACTACGAGCTACCATTACCTCAGTATGCCACAGAAGGATCAGCAGGACTCGACCTTATGACCCCAGAAAGCATATCTCTACAACCTGGAGATAGTATAATTCTCGACATTGGATTTGCCTTAGAAATACTGAAAGGACATTTTGGAATGGTGAAACCAAGGAGCTCATTGGCAAAAGCAGGACTCACTACAGATGCAGGAGTAATCAATCAAGATTATACTGGAACTATCAGAGTCATTGTAGTCAACCAACACCAAACCAATTAGATCAACCTAGAAAAAGAAGACTAAGTTGCACAAATGATCATCTTACCTTATACAATGGTTACACTCCAAGAACAACACCCCAACTTAGTCAGAACTACAGCCAGAGGTCAAGGTGGATTTGGATCAACTGGAGTCAATGCAGCTATTGTAAACCAATGACAAATTTCAGTAAATTGAAAAGAAGAAGGAAAGAATAACCACCTAGCAGTTAAAATCAGAAGAAACTTACAAGAAGGACAAATCATGGAAATCAAGGTGATTATCAACAAGAATCAAGATATCTTCATAACAAGTTTAGAAAGTACCACAGGAGCAGACCTCAAGTACTAACATCATATTGATATAGGTGACCATAAATCAATCAAGAAAGCACCCTACTGCCTCAACCCGAGCTACCGAAAATAAGTTATCGAAGAAATCACTCGACTAGAAAATGATGGTGTAATTATCAAATCAAAGAGCCCTTGGGGATTCCCTATTGTTATTACACCAAAGAAGGAAATTATCATTAACAAGGATGAGACTAGAACCAAAACAATAGCCCCAAGATTCTGTGTGGACTTCCAAGCCCTTAATGCTATTACCAAAAAGGATGTATTTCTAATACCAAGAATTGACAACTTACTGGATTTAGTGGAGAAGCAGCCTCAATACTTCTCAAGTTTTGATTTGTATGCCAGATATCACCAAATTACACTTACCCCTGAAGCAAGTAAACAATCTGCATTCATAACACAAGATGGTCACTACCAGTATACCTGGATGCCCTTTGGGTTATGCAATGCTCCACCATCTTTCCAAAAAGCAATGACAGATGTCTTCAGAGATATGATTGGCAAGAATATTACAGTATACATCGATGATATTCAGCTATACTCACCAGACTGGCCAAGTCATGTCAAGGGAATCATCGAGATTTTTCACAAACTTCAAGAAAGTGGATTCAGACTCAAAGCAAAGAAGTGCACAATTGGAGAAACAGAAATGAAGTACCTTAGATTTATCATCATAGCAGAAGGACTAAGGACTAACCCAAGTAAGACCAAGGAGATCCGAACCTACCCAGTACCTACAAATGTATGTTGAAATTGATCTTCGAATGTGTATTTGGAGTAAAGAGCACACTGGCTCATGAAGCCAATATGTGTGTATTTATTAATGCTAAAATATGATTGGTCAATACAAACAAAAATTGTCTAAGCTACAATTGAGTGATGTAGCATTGATCGTTGATGGAAGAGATATAATAAGCTAATAATTACAACACTCCCTCTGCTTGACATATCTCAATAAAAATAAATAAATAAAAATAAAAGAATAAAAAATAAAATGTTCAACTGTACATCACGAATGGCATCCATGAAGTACATTTACTGCAAATAACTATATGTAAAATACTACTTAAGTGATAAGAATGACATGATAAAGAATATAAAAATTTTTAAAAAGTTAGTTACATAAGCCCATTTTTGCGATCAACATTTCAAATCTGGGTCATGCAAGTGGCTTGGTTAATGCATCGGTGATCATTTCATCTGTCGCTATATAAACGATATCTATTACCTTTGATTCAACTTTCTCTTGAATAAAGTGGTACTGAATGTTAATATACTTTGATCGAGCATGATTAATTGGGTTTTTGGTGAGGGTAATTGCTGATTGGTTGTCTTCAAATAAGGTTGTTGCACAATTCGGCAAATATCCTAGCTCATCTAATAGGGTGCGTAGCCAAATGGCTTCTTTTGTTGCATGTGCTAATGCCATATATTCTACCTCAGTTGTTGATAGAGCAATGGTTGGTTGGTATTTGCTTGACCAGCTGATAGCTCCTCCTGATAGGTTGAAAATATAACTCATGGTTGATCATCATGTATTAATGTCTCCTCCCCAGTTGGCATCACTAAAACCAATCAGTCTTAGATTCTGATTATGTTCAAGGTACAGCTTATAATTGGCTGTTTCTTTAATATATCTTAATAATCATTTGAGGGTGTGGTGATGTTCTTGCATTGGATTGGCCAAAAATTGACTGATAATGCTGACAGCAGTAGCTAGATCAGGTCTCGTCCTGATCATCATGTATATTATACTACTGATTATTTGTCTAAATAGATTTTGGTCTGCAGATTTTCCCCCTTCAGCTTTGAGTTGAATGGATGGATCAAGGGGTGTACTGATTGGCTTGGCATCCATCATGTTAAACCTTATAATGATTTGATTGGCGAAGTGACTTTGATCAATTGTAATTGTATATGTTTTTCGATCGTGCATGACTCGAATACCCAGAAAATGTTTAATTTCACCACAGTCTATCATATCAAATGTGTTGCTAAGTTCCACCTTGAATTTGTTTATTGTTTCCATCGAATCAGCTAGAATTAGTAGATCATCGACATATATGGCAATAATTATTAGCAATTGATCATCTTGTCTTCTTCTTAGATAAATGCTGTGATCTAATTGTAGTCTTGTAAAATTTGATTAGCTGAGGTAGTTGTCGATCTTCTGATTCCACATACGAGGTGATTGCTTTAGTCTATACAATGATCGATTAAGCTTATATACAGCTCTTGGTGACAGCTCCGATTAGTCAATTCCTTCAGGTACCATCATGTAGATCTCCTCATCAAGATTGCCATTCAGGAATGCAGTTTTTACATCCATTTGGTGAATTTCTAAGTTTAGGACTGCACCGATCGATAAAAGTGCTCTGATTGATGTGAATTTCACCATGGGAGCAAATGTTTCATCGTAATCAATTCCTTGCTATTGTGAATATCCCTTGGCAACTAGTTTCGCCTTGTACCTGGCAACTGATCTATCAGTGTTGAGCTTCTTTTTAAATACCCATCTGCATCTAATCGGCTTGCATCCTACAGATACTTCAGGTACAATTATCCACGTATCATTATTCTTAAGTGATTTAAGCTCTTGATTGATCACTTCCTCCTAAAGCTTTACATCAGGCAGAGAAATTGCTTCCTTGTATATTATTGGGTCATCGGTCAATTCAATTAAATTAGCTTCTGGCATGCGATCTTGCCAAATTTGTAGAGCTTCAGTGTCGATCAATTGTTCGATTGGCTCCCAGGTGTTGTCGTCATTATCGTTATAGCCTAGCCATTTAACCAGATATTGCCTTTTTTCATCAATCTTGCATTCTCTAATGATCGCTTCGATGACATATTCTTGATCTTCTAGATTGACGATTGTTGGGGATTTTAATATAATAGATTCATCAAATGTGATATCGTGGCTGATCTTTATCTTCCTATTGGTTGGATCCCAGAGCCTGTATACCTTCTTTTCATCATGATAGCTAATTATTTTAAGCTTTTTGGATTGGGGTGCCAGTTTCAACCTTTTTCCTTTGCAAATATACATATATATATCAGCCCATATGATGTGCAAGTTACTGATATCAGGCTTGTGACCATACCATAATTCAAATAGTGAAGCACTCTCCTTATTGGCTCACATTGGCAATTGGTTACGTAAATATGTAGTACTTGCAGCAAGTTTGGCCCAAAGTTCATCAGGTATGTTGGCAGTGATTTTAATGGCCCAGATCAACTCCATCAATATCCAGTTATATCGTTCAGCAACACCATTTTGTTGTGGCATGTCCGGCATCATCATTTTATGATGAATTCCATTTTTGATTAAAAATTCGTACATTTTAGTGTTTACATACTCTCCTCCTCCATCTGACCGGAGAATCTTCAGTTTTCGGCCCGATTGCGTTTCAGCGAATGCCTTGAATATCCAGAATCGATCAAATATATCACTTTTGTTATCAATAAAATATATTATAATGTAGCGAGTGGCATTATCGATGAATGTTAATATATATTTCGCTCCATTAACTGATGGTGTGGGCATTGGCCTATACAGATCTGAGTGCACTCTTCTGATAGACTCCATTGATTGATTTTTTGTATATCTGAACGGCTTGCAGTGCGACTTCGCATATTCACACCTGGTGCATATTTCGATTTGTCCGGTTGACAGCCGCACATCTCCGAGCCCTGTGACAAATTTGTTGATTGATTGCAGAGTATTTCGGCCCGGATGGCCCAGCCGGTGATACCATAATGTATAGTCATCAATCTTGGAATCGGCGATGTTGGAATTGGCAATGTTTACTTCTAGCTCTAGCTCTAGTAATGTCGATAAATGAAATAGGTTACCATTGGCTTGTTCGATTTTGATTTCTTCATGATCTGTGCCAATTTTAATTACTGATCCATCACTTTTGAAGGTTATGTCATTTCTGTTATATGTCAACACCTGCACAGATATTAAATTTCTAGTGATTTCTGGTACATATAAAACATCCCGTAATTTCAGCTCATTGTCGAGCTCAATTATCCTAATATGCGTTGCCCGTAGCTTCTCGTTCCCTGCACATGTGACCAAGCCGTTATACTCAGCCACCATCTCGAAAATCTCCAATTGGTTAAACATATGTTGCGTAGCACCTGAATCGATGATGGCGCCAATTGCCAGATTTGCTTCAGCTCTCGGTTTAGCCTTTTCTTTTTCTGTTTTTACCCAATCATTGAATTTGTTGCATTGAAATATTCCATGTTCTCCCTCACAGACATAGCATTTCCGAGGATGTCCCTGAAAATTCCTACCTCGATAGGCTCCGCAATTGCCACCTCGGTCACCTCTATCATTATGATGACCTCCTTGATTGTTTCCGTTATTGTTGTTATAACCTCAGCTTCATCCGGTGCTTCCGCCTCAATTACCGTAACCGCCGCCTCAGTAGTCGCCTCAGTAGCCACCTCAGTCTATCACGTGGGCTTCATTGCACCTCTGCTTGTTATCCGGGTCGAACCTGATGCATGCCAGTTGTAAAGCCTCTAGCATTGTTGGTATATTTTCCCGCACAAGTATTAATTCCCGGTACCTGGAGCTTAGACCCCGGAGATATTGCAGTATAGCTTCTGTGTCAGTCATATCTTTGATTTGTACTATAATCTGATTGAACGCATTATTATAATCTTCAATCGATCCTTTTTGCTTCATCATCACAAGCTTATCGTACATTTATAATAATTGTTCTATTGGTGCATATTTTTGCATCATAGCCTCTTTAAGCTCATTCCATGAATCAAATTCTCCCAATGTGTTTACGTGCCTCTATAGCTACATTTTAGCATTGCCTGTAATTTTACTGATTGCTGCATTGACTTTTTCCTTTTGTACTGATAGATTGGCACTAGTGATAAATTGCTCTATGGCATCAAAGTAATCAAACAATCTAGGTACGCCTCCTAACCCATTGAATTTGTTGATCGATCTCAGATACTCCTTTGCCAGATCATTAAGCTTTGTTGATGTTGTTGGTGATGGTGATGGTGATTGTCTTTGTGGCATGTTGCCTTCTGTAGCTGCGTTCTGATTGGTTGGTGTGCTGGGTAATGTGTTTGTTTTGTCGATTTTTGCCATCAATTTGCCTAATAAGGTTATCAGCATATCTAATTTATCTTTCTAATTTCTAATCATTGTAGCCATCTATTCCTGTCGATTGAGGCTAAATCCTATATTGCTCTGATGGTTACCATCCAATCCTTCATTATCATCAAGGGTTTGATATCTGTTATCTATTTTTGATTTAGATCACAATCTTATTGATCTTGTTGCTGACGATGATAATGTGTATAGATTGTCCATTTCGTTATGTCGCATCATTGAATACTATGTTATTACGTGTTGTTTATCGCGTTGCTTTATTGCAGTGTCATTTGTTGCATTGTTTATTGTGTTGTTTGATGCGTTATTTATAATGTTAAATAAATGCTTACTATAATCGCAGTTGTAATTGCTATAATTGCATAGATGCTATGATTGTGTAGATCTCAGGTTGTCGAGCTACAATTCAAGTAGCTCAGGGCTCATAACCTGTTGAAATTAATCTTCAAATGTGTGTTTGGAGTAAAGAGCGCACTGGCTCATGAAGCTAATATACATGTATTTATTAATGCTAAAATATGATTGGTCGATACAAACAAAGATCGTCTAAGCCACAATTGAGTGATGTAGCATCGATCATTAATGGGAGAGATATAATAAGCTAATAATTACAATAATATATCTGAGTTACAAGCCTTTTTGGGACTAGCAACCTTCTACCGAAAATTCGTCAAGGACTTTTCTACAATTGCATAACCCCTGCACCACCTGCTTAGGAAAGGAATCCAGTTTGAATTCAGAATACCCCAATGTTTAGCTATGGAAGAACTCAAAGAAGCTCTCATGAGTACACCAATCCTGAAATGATCTGACTGGGAAAAACTGTTTACCTTATATACCGATAGATCAGCTAAAAGACTTGGAGCTGTCCTAATACAGATAGATAAATAAGAGAATGAATGCGTGATTGTATACACCAGCAAAGGAACCAATCCAGTACAAGCTAATTATGAAGCAACCAAATTAGAATGCTTGGCAGCAACTTGGGCAATTGAGTACTTCCACCACTACCTAATCGGACAAAAGTTTACCCTTGTCATAGATTATGCAGCCCTCAAGTGGTTATTCAACAAAGTTTAACCTACCGGAATCTACATCCGATGGATTATAAGACTGCAGGAGTATGACTTCAAGATCCAGCACAAACCCAGAAAGATACACCAGCATGTCAATATATTATTTAGAATACTGAGAAGGGAGATATCACCCTGAGAAAAGACTGTGTGATTCTAATGAATCAGGAGCTATACTATCAGATTACAATGTATTTAGGAAGAGGAAAAATATCAATAGTTGATGAATAGAAAAAGAAGATCATACTTAGGAGCTGATAAAACTTTGAATATCAGAATGGAGAGTTATACAAAATATCACAAATAGACAAAGAATATCAATATATAGTTATCCTAACACATCGTGTGAATAACATTTTATCAAGAGCACATGATTATCACTTATCTAGACATCAAGGAGTGGAACAAACCTATCAGCAGTTAGCAAAAATTTACTGGTGGCCATAAATGTAGAAAGATATACAACATTATATCAGGATATGTGACACTTGCTAGAAGAGAAAAACGATTAAGAATTTTGTACCCTGGTAACCCAGTACAATGCCAAATGCCCCTTTTGAGTATATTAGAATCGACATAATTGGACCCTTTCCACGGACCCTTACTGGAAAGAAATACATCATCATAGCAGTTGACTGGTTAACGAAATGGCCTAAAGCAGAATCCTTGGAGATATCAGATGCTCAGACAATATCAGAATTTATATATGAACAAATCATCTGCCAATATAGACTACCAAAACAGATAACATCCAACAGAGAAATAGAATTTTGCAATGATCTAGTAAAAGAATTAAATCGGACATACCACATCCAGCATATCTGAACCACTGCCTATCACCCTCAAGGAAATGGACTCACCGAATAGATGAACCAGATGATCAAGAATACAATTTCGAAGATGAGCAAGACATATACTGACTGAGACTTTTGATTACCATCCGCACTATTCGCAATTAGATGCTCACAATAGAAGACTATGACTTTTAGCCCTTTCGAGTTAGTTTATAGGAGATTGCCAAATAGGGGAGTACTACAAGCCGATATGAGAGAATCATATGAAGAATGAATTTGGAGCTTAATAATATATGATATAGAGAGACTGAAACATATTCAAAACAAGGCACAAAAGTTCATCTAGAAAGTATAAGATCAACAGAAGTACAAGAATCCGCTGGTTAAAATATTAAATATTGGAGATCAAATCTTGATATACCAAAATATTATTGAAGCCTCTTGGTCAGCAAAACTCGAACTAAAATGGGAAGGACCATACTATATTCAAGATATAAAGGGAACCTCGATCTGGATCCGAAGCCTAAAAGGAACAATTCAGCCAATACTAGTGCACTGCAGAAAAGTCAAACAATACTTTGTATGAAATTGATTTATCAGCTGTCTGGAGATGATGCTTATAAATAGAGAAGTATTGAGAGGAGATTGAAAGATTTATATAAGTACGAAATGCCCTAATTTAACAATAACAAATACTTCCAAAGCTGAGTCATTGAAGTATATTGAGCCTTAGAAGACCCTCCATCTGAACTATTACCTGAAGAAGGATCTGCCCTATGAAGGACTCAAATAATAATGAAGAACATCGACATTGCTCAGAAACGACAGATACAAGACAAATTTCAAGCCTACTATAAGATCGCAAGGATTTGGAAAGAAGATCTCGAACATGTATAGGACCAACGATATACAGAGGCATGCAAATGAGCACTACATCAAGGGATTCCACTCCAATCTCAAAGGATTGCCCTCCAGATTTATAAACTCTTCTAGTTCTGACCAGCCGCCTTGAAAAGACTTACCAAAATTGGACCATCCGCATTTCACCAACTATCTCAAACTACTTTTGAGGAACTTAAAGAAGAAATCTGTGTAGTATAAAGAGATTTTAACTAATTGGAACAGTTCCTTGATTTGTGAAACCTTTTAACCATCTTAACTTTTTAACTGTCATAAATCTTTAACCGTCTTAAATCCATAACTTATATAACTTGTTATATTATATAAATTTATAATTAGTTTATATTTTGAATAACCTATAGTTTTGAGAGTAGTAACAGGGTAGCTATCCATATAGCATCTCTTCAAAACTGTATAAATATCCCTCTTTATTTCTATTCAATAAATCTTTGCCTGAGCTTGAGCCCAATATGAGTCTAATAATCCAAATGCAACTGGTGAAGAAAGTATTACTTAGTGAATTCGAGCCGAGAAAGAGAACCTTCTGACATCTAATAGATAATTGATTGCTAATACATATCTGAAGGGACTAATATTCCCTAACGCCTCTTAATATATACTTTAATATCTTCACAGTTTTATTCCTCCACACACTCTATTTTCCACTTTGGTTTTACCTACAGTACAGATTTTAGCTCAGCTACTGGTTCCCGATTGAGCCCCCTATATCTTCTGTACTTAGCTGATTTCAGAGTCTCATCCTCACAACAACCTTGTTATTATTATTCTTATAATACTTACCAAAGATAGAAGAACTCAAGGAAAGAGTCTCATGAATGACCTCACTATTACCCTTATAAAAGATAAAAGGACTTAACTCTATAAAATTATTAATAGTTACTAGATATCATTAGAACTAT
>RBNK01002479.1:0-10936 GCA_003990785.1 Endogone sp. FLAS-F59071 | reverse complement strand
CAATGTTTGCAATCTTGGAATCGGCTATGTTGGAATCGGCGATGCTTGCTCCTAGCTCTAGCTCTGGTGATGTCGATAAATGAAATAGGTCGCCATCGGCTTGTCCGATTTTAATTTCTTCGTGATCCGCGCCGATTTTAATTACTGATCCGTCGCTCTTGAAGGTTATGTCATTTCCGTCACGTGTCAACGCCCGCACAGATATTAAATTTCTGGCAATCTCCGGTACATATAAGACATCCCGTAATTTCAGCTCGTCGTCGAGCTCAATTGTCCTAACGTGCGTCGCGCGTAATTTCTCATTCCCTGCACACGTGACCAAGCCGTCGTGCTCAGCCACCATCTCGAAGAGCTCCAATTGGTTGAACATATGTTGCGTGGCGCCCGAATCGATGATAGCGCCGATTGCCAGATTTGCTTCGGCTCTCGGTTTAGCCTTTTCTTTTTCTGTTTTTACCCAATCGTTGAATTTGTTGCATTGAAATATTCCGTGTTCTCCCTCACAGACGTAACATTTCCGAGGGTGTCCTCGAAAATTCCCGCCTCGATTGGCTCCGCGATTGCCGCCTCGGTCGCCTCTGTCATTATGACCTCCTCGATTGTTTCCATTTTCGTTATTGTAGCCTCGGCTTCGTCCGGCGTTTCCGCCTCGGTTGTCGCGACCACCGCCTTGGTAGCTGCCTCAGTCGCCGCCTCAGTATCCGCCTCAGTCACTGCCTCGGTAGCCGCCTCGGTCTGTCGTGTGGGCTTCGTCGCACCTCTGCTTGTTATCCGGGTCGAACCTGATGCATGCGAGTTGTAAAGCCTCCAGCATTGTCGGCATATTCTTCCGCGCAAGTATTAATTCCCGGTACCTGGGGCTTAGACCCCGGAGATATTGCGGTATAGCTTCTGTGTCAGTCATATCTTCGATTTGTGCTATGATCCGGTTGAATGCGTCATTATAATCTTCGATCGATCCTTTTTGCTTCATCATCGCAAGCTTATCACGCATTCGTAACAATTGTTCCATTGGTGCATATTTTTGTGTCATAGCTTCTTTAAGGTCATCCCATAAATCAAATTCTTCTGATGTATTCATGTGCCTCCATAGCCACATTCTAGCGTTGCCTGTAATTTTACTGATCGCTGCGTTGACTTCCTCCTTTTGTACTGATAGATTGGTGCTGGTGATAAATTGCTCTATGGCATCAAAGTAATCGAACAATCTGGGTACGCCACCTAATCCATCGAATTTGTTGATCGATCTCAGGTACTCCTTTGCCAGATCGTTAAGCTTTGTTGATATTATTGGTGATGGTGATGGTCGTGGCGTGTTGCCTTCTGTAGCTGTGTTCTGATTGGTTGGCGTGCTAGGTGATGTGATTGTTTTGTCGATTTTTGCTATCAATTCGCCCATTAGGGTTGCAAGCGTGTCTAATTTATCTTCCTGATTTCTGATCGTTGTAGCCATCTGTTCCTGTCGATCAAGGCTAAATGCAATATTGCTCTGATGGTTTCTATCTAATCCTTCGTCGTCATCGTCAGGGGGTTGATATCTGTTGTCTGTTTTTGATTTAGATCGCAATCTTGTCGATCTTGTTGCTGATGACGATAATGTGTATAGGTTGTCCATTTTGTCATGTCGCGTCGTTGAATGCTACGTTGTTATGTGTTGTTTATCGCGTTGCTTTATCACGGTGTCATTTGTCGCATTGTTTATTGCTTTGTTTGACGCGTTGTTTACAATTTTAAATAAACACTTATAGTAATTGCAGTTGTAATTGCGTAGATGATTGCGTAGATCTCAGGTTGTCGAGCTGCAATTCGAGCGGCTCGGGGCTCATAACCTGTTGAAATTTGATCTTTGAATGTATGTGTTTGGAGTAAAGAGTGCACTGGCTAATGAAGCCAATATGCGTGTATTTATTAATACTAAATTATGATTGGTCAATACAAACAAAGATCGTCTAAGCTATAATTGAGTAACGTATGATCGATCATTGATGCATCGATCATTGATAAAAGAGATATAATAAGCTAATAATTACAACACTAGGGTGCTGTCTTCATCTGCATATAGGTCATAACCTGCAGCTCCTTCAGTTTTTCTCTTTGGTATAATTGCACTTTCTATTAGTTTCTTAACTCGAGTTGCTGTTTTCTTTTCTTCAACTGTGAATACTTCTTCGAAGGTGGGGATATTTGATTCCTTCCATTGTTCGTGAGTTGTATCTTAAGGTAGGTTCTGCCATAAGTCCTTCCACCACCAATAGCGCATACTAATATATTCATTAGGGTGAATTATTTCCTCTAGTACAATGATTTCTTCTTCTGAGTCTGAATCACTTTCTTTGATTAGGGTAGGTCCATCATCTTCATCATCCTCTTGAAATAAGGCTCTAACTTTGATGGGTGTTTGAGTAGTATAAACTTCATTGCTCCATTCATTAGATACTTCCTTGTCTTCATTTTCTTTGGGTACTATCTGTTCTTGTTCTTGGTTATGGTATTTTTTCCAAGTTCCATAGTAGTTGATATCATATAGTTCATCTGGATATCTGACCCAGTTTTCACATTTCCAAAGATCATAGGGGTTGACTTTATCTTAGTAGCATCCTTATAGGTAGGTGTTGCAGTTTCCTCAAAGACATTCTTTACCAATATGTTCAATATTCATCCAAAAGCAGTCCTATACTTCTCCAGTATTGTTTGTGAATAGGTGAGGGTTCCTTCTATTATATAGTTTATAATTCATTGAAGGTGGAGTCCTTCAGCAGGTCTGTGATAGTCTTGGTTTCTTGATTCTTTTCTTAGTCGACAGATACATTTCCAAAGTATTCTAGTAAGGTATCAATTTCATATCACTGTAAGTGCACATCATCTCGGTATAATAAATGTATTGCTCACAGAATGAGTATCTAGTATTCCTCATGTTATATTCAATCAACTGGTTCTTCTCTGAAGGCGTTAGGTAGCAATATTCACTATGGATCACTACATTAGCTTCTTTTTCTTCTATCACATTGAGGTACACCAGTCTGGGGTTATTTCTTCATCTGTATCACTTTTGTCTTTCAGTCTCTGAGTGATTTTCAGTACTACTCCTTTCTGAATATCCAGAGGTATACTGAACTTCCTTCCATGGTTGACAAAGATTAATCTTTATACATCCAGGTCAATTCTGGCTTTTGCTTTCTTCAACCAGCTGTTATCTAAAATGGCATTGTAGGATTATGCATCAGTGACAACTATTCTGATAGGTATGATTTCTATCCCAAACTAGACTGGTACTTCTCAGAGTACTCCTAAAGATATGCTGCTTTTTCTACTTGCGATAACCAAGGTAGAGGTAGCAGGTTTATTAATATCCCATCTCAGGCAGTCTAGGAAATGCTTGGCAATAATACTGACTCCTACTCCTGTGTCAATAATGACTGAGCATGCTAATCCTCCAATGTTACATTGTGTATAGGCAGATGAGGTATAGATTCACTCTTCTTGTTCTTCAGTAGTGTTAACTTCCTCAAATCAGATGGTTGATTTGATTTTGATAATCTGTGTCTTCATCTTTTGCTTCATTGATAGTGCAATCTGGAAGAGTTATTTAAAAGTAATGTTGGTCTTTTGACTGGCAATATCTTGCTATAGATCATATTCAAATTCTCTAACCCTCTTAGGCTTCTTTTCTTTATTTTCTTCCTGATCCGTCATTTCTTCATCTCCAGTAGTTGAGATAACTATCTTGCCAGGTTACATTATCTGTTTGAAGGCTTTGTCCCATTGATCCTCATTCAGTTGTTATCTTTGTATTGGTTTCTTAGGTTTCTCAATAACAACCTCAGGTTCCTAGGTCAGTTTCTTCCTTGGATAAGGAGTTTTCCTAGTGGTAGTGCAGCTGACTGTTTCGACAGGGTAGGCTTCCAGGTATTCTTTACTAAATTCTTTATCTTCTTCTTTGATTTCTTGTACTATATTAGCATGGTCAGCTTTCTTTTCCTCCTCTCTCTCCTGTCCTTCCTTCTAACTCCTAGTTTGGCAATCCTTGGCAAAGTGACCATGTCTTCCACAGAGGAAACAATTCATCTCAATCTTGTTGCATTCTTCGGCAACAAAGATTTCTCTCAGTTGCTTATTCTGGCGAATCACCTTGGCTTCAAGATTGGCTATATATACTGTCATTTCTGAGAATATCTTGGTAATCTTTTCCATTTCATCCTTATGTGTTATCTTTCCTGTTTTTGCTATGACTATCAGTTTGATAGTGTCCTCCTTAGGTGGTTTGGCTGATACAGATACCATTTGAACCACAGGTATTCCAGTACTAAATTTCCTGTATAAGTCTTATAGTAACTTGTCATATAGGGATGCCGAATGTTCTGCTTTGGTGTCCCAAAAGGCCTATGCCATCCTGACTTTCTTATCTATTCTATGGGGGCCAAACCTCTTGATATAGCATTGGAGATCTATAGGTAAGCTATTCATAAATACCATTTCTTACACAACTAGGCTAGTTTCTCTATAAAGTTATATATATTGATTGATGGTAGTAACCTAATCTTCCAAGTACTGGTTAATTGACATCTTCATATTGAATAGTTGTTCTTTGATTGATTCTCATTTCTGTTCAGTGAAATATTTTTCTTCTAACTAGGCTCTCATAGTATCCCAATAAGTGGTGGCTATTGCTGCAGCTGTGACTCTATTTCCAGCTGCTGTAGTGGCTGCAAGGAGTAATTCTCCTAGTCTGGTAGCTGCTGCATCTGTTAGGGCTATATAGTATGTTTCTCTCACAGGTCCTCTAAGTTGGGCAGCTAGAATAGGAATCTATCGAGTACTGGCCATTCCTTTGGCTATAAAGTAGCTCTCCAAATCATCTAGGAATTCTTGAACATATTCCTTAGTATATCCATAAAAGGTAGATAGTCTGTCTGCTATAGTTTCTTTATCCTCTTGAGGTCTTCTCCTAGGTAGTTGTAGTAATAAGAGCAGTGGCAGTGGTAGTGTTGTTTTTGCTTTTGTCTTCCATTATAGGTTTTGGTAAGTTCAGTTACATAATATAGGTAACAAATCAGTCGAGGTGTCGAGTGATTTCCTACCAGTTGGCACCAATTGTAATAGACTAAAATATATTAACAGTGAAATACTTGAAGTTGAGTAAGTGTAGAAAATATGTTTCTAGGGGTCTTAGTAGTTTATGTGGTAGCATCTTAAGAAGAGTAATGTGTTAGTGTAAGTGTTAACTGGTAAGATTTAAGTATGATCGATTAAATAAAGTGTATCTGTTAGAATCTCGAAACTATCCCAATTGCTTACTCCTTGAGTAAGGCTTTCAGTATCTCTTGGGTTATCTGTTGTAAGCTTCCTAGCTTGTTACAGTCTGAATTTTATTAATAATTGTAAGTAGGGTATTTATAAGAAATTACAAGGTACTATATGGGTAGCTACCCAGGTTACTACTTGAATTTCTGATTGGCTTAGCTAAATATAAGATACAAATTGATTGGCTAAGATATAATAAAATGATATATCAGGTTATAATATAATTGGGCAATGAAATAATTGTTGAAATTTGATCTTCGAATGTGTTTGGAGTAAAGAGTGCACTGGCTTATGAAGCCAATATGCATGTATTTATTAATACTAAATTATGATTGGTCGATACAAAACAAAGATCATCTAAGCCATGATCAAGTGACATAACAATCAATCATTAATGGGAGAGATATAATAAGCTGATAATTTCAACACTTTTCCTGCTTGACATATCTCGATAAAAATAAATAAATAAAAATAAAAATAAAAGAATAAAAATAAAATGTTCAACTGTATGTTATGAATGGCATCTATGAAGTACATTTACTACAAATAATTATATATAAAATACTACTTGAGTGATAAGAATGACATGGTAAAGGAAATAGAAATTTTAAAAAAAAGTTAGTTACATAAGCCCATTTTTGCGATCAACATTTCAAGTCTTGGTCGTGCAAGTGGCTTAGTTAATGCATCAGCGATCATTTCATCTGTCGCCATGTAAACGATATCTATCACCTTTGATTCAACTTTCTCTCGAATAAAGTAGTGCTGAATGTCGATATACTTTGATTGAGCGTGATTAATTGGATTTTTGGCAAGTGCGATTGCTGATTGGTTGTCTTCAAATAAGGTTGTTGCACAATTAGGCAAATATCCTAGCTCATCCAATAGGGTGCGTAGCCAAATGGCTTCTTTCATCACATGTGCTAATGCCATATATTCTGCCTCAGTTGTTGATAAGGCAATGGTTGGTTGGTGTTTGCTTGACCAGCTGATGGCTCCTCCTGATAGGTTGAAAATATATCCCATAGTTAATCATTGTGTGTTAATGTCTTCTCCCCAGTTCGCATCACTGAAACCGATCAGTCTTAGATCCTGATTGCGTCCAAGGCACAGCTTATAATTGGTTGTTCCTTTAATATATCTTAATAATCATTTGAGGGCGTGGTAATGTTCTTACATTGGATTGGCCGAAAATTGACTGATGATGCTGACACCAGCAGCTAGATCAGGTCTTGTCCTGATCATTAGGTACATTATACTACCAATCATTTGTCTAAATAGACTTTGGTCTGCAGATTTTCCCCCTTCAGCTTTGAGTTGAATGGATGGATCAAGGGGTGTACTGATTGGCTTGGCATCCGTCATGTTAAACTTTGTAATGATTTGATTGGCAAAGTGGCTTTGATCAATTGTGATCATGTGTGTTTTTCGATCGCGCATAACTCGAATGCCCAAAAAATGTTTAATTTCACCACAGTCCATCATATCGAATGCATTGCTAAGTTCCATCTTGAATTTGTTCATTGTTTCCATCAAATCAGCCAGAATTAGTAGATCATCGACATATATGGCAATAATTATCAGTGATTGATCATCTTGTCTTCTTCTTAGATAAATGCTGTGATCTGATTATAGTCTTGTAAAATTTGATTAGCTGAGGTAGTTGTCGATCTTCTGATTCCACATATGAGGTGATTGCTTTAGTCCATACAATGATCGATTGAGCTTACACACAGCTCTCGGTGATAGCTCCGATTGGTCGATTCCTTCAGGTACTATCATATAGATCTCTTTATCAAGATCGCCATTCAGGAATGCAGTTTTTATGTCCATTTGGTGAATTTCTAAGTTTAGAGTTGCTCTGATTGATAAAAGTGCCTTGATCGATATGAATTTTGCCACAGGAGCAAATGTTTCATCGTAATCAATTCCTTACTGTTGTGAATATCCCTTGGCTACTAATCTCGCTTTGTATCTGGCAACTGATCCATCAGTGTTGAGCTTCTTTTTAAAAACCCATCTGCATCCAATCAGCTTATGTCCCGCAGGCACCTCAGGTACAATTGTCCATATGTCATTATTCTTAAGTGATTTAAGCTCTTGATTGATTGCTTCCTCCCAAAGCTTTGCGTCAGGCAGAGAAATTGCCTCCTTGTAGGTCATTGGGTCATTGGTCGATTCAATTAAATTAGCTTCTGATATGCGATCTTGTCAAATTTGTAGAGCTTCTGTATCTATCAATTGTTTGATTGGCTCCCAGGTGTTGTCATCATCATTATAGCCTAGCCATTTAACCAGATATTCCCTTTTTTCATCAATCTTGCATTCTCTGATGATCGCTTCAATGATATATTCTTGATCTTCTGGATTGACGATTGTTGGGGATTTTAATATAATAGATTTATCAAATGTGACGTCGCGGCTGATCTCTATCTTCCTATTGGTTGGATCCCAGAGCCTGTACGCCTTCTTTTTATCATGATAGCCAATCATTTTAAGCTTTTTAGATCGGGGCGCCAGTTTTGACCTTTTTCCCTTGCAAATATGCATATATGCATCAGCCCATATGATGCACAAGTTACTGATATCAGGCTTGTGACCATGCCATAATTCAAATGGTGAAGCACTCTCCTTATTGGCTTGCATTGGCAATCAGTTGCATAAATATGTAGTACTTGTGGCAAGTTCTGCCCAAAGTTCATCAGGTATGCTGGTAGTAATTTTAACTGCCTGGATTGACTCCATCAATGTCCAGTTATATCATTCGGCTACACTGTTTTGTTGTGGCATGTCTGGCGTCATCATTTCATGATGAATTCCATTTTTGATTAAAAATTCGCACATCTCGGTATTTACATACTCTCCTCCTCCATCTGATTGAAGAATCTTGAGTTTTTGGCCCGATTGCATCTAGGCGAATGCCTTGAATGTCTGGAATTGATCAAATATATCACTTTTGTTATCAATAAAATATGTTGTGACATAGTGAGTGGCGTTATCGATGAATGTTAATATATATTTTGCTCTATTGACTGATGGCGTGGGCATTGGTTCACACAGATATGAGTGCACCCTTCCAATAGGCTCTATCGATCGATTTTTCGCATGTCCGAATAGCTTGCAGTGTAACTTCGCATGTTTACACCCAGTGCATATTTCGATTTATCCAGTTGACAGCCGCACATCTCCAAGCCCTATGACAAATTTGTTGATTGATTGCAGAGTATTTCAGCCTGGATGGCCTAGTCGGTGATGCCATAATATATAGTCATCAATCTTGGAATTGGTGATGTTTGCTTCTAGCTCTAGCTCTAGTGATGTCGATAAATAAAATAGGTCACCATCAGCTTGTCCAATTTTAATTTCCTCGTGATCCGTGCCGATTTTAATTACTGATCCGTTGCTCTTAAAGGTTATGTCATTTCTGTCACATGTCAACGCCCACACAGATATTAAATTTCTGGTAATCTCTGGTATATAAGACATCCTATAATTTCAGCTCGTCATTGAGCTCAATTGTCCCAACATGCGTCACGCGTAATTTCTCGTTCCCTGCACACGTGACCAAGCCGTTGTGCTCAGCCACCATCTCAAAAATCTCCAATTGGTTGAACATATGTTGTGTGGCGCCTGAATCGATGATAGCACCAATTGCCAGATTTGCTTCGGCTCTCAGTTTAGCCTTTTCTTTTTCTGTTTTTACCCAATCGTTGAATTTGTTGCATTGAAATATTCCGTATTCTCCCTCACAGACGTAACATTTCTGAGGGTGTCTCCAAAAATTCCCACCTCGATTGGCTCCGTGATCACCACCTCAGTCACCTCTATTATTATGACCTCCTCGATTGTTTCCGTTATTGTTGTTATAGCCTTGGCTTCGTCTGGCACTTCCGCCTTGGTTGTCATAACTGCCGCCTCGGTAGCCGCCTCGGTTGCCACCTCGGTCACCGCCTCAGTAGCCACCTTAGTAGCCACCTTGGTCTGTTGTGTGGGCTTCATCGCACCTCTGCTTGTTATCCAGGTCGAACCTGATGCATACGAGTTGTAAAGCCTCCAGCGTTGTTGGCATATTCTCCCGCGCAAGTATTAATTTCCAGTACCTAGGGCTTAGACCCCGGAGATATTGTGGTATAGCTTCTGTATCAGTCATATTTTCGATTTGTGCCATAATCTGGTTGAATGCATCATTATAATCTTTGATCGATCCTTTTTGCTTCATCATCGCAAGCTTATCGTGCATTCATAACAATTGTTCTATTGGTGCATATTTTTGCATTATAGCCTCTTTAAGCTCATTCTATGAATCAAATTCTCCTGATATGTTCATGTACCTTCATAACCACATTCTAGCATTGCCTGTAATTTTACTGATCACTGCATTGACTTCCTCCTTTTGTATTGATAGATTGGCGCTGGTGATAAATTGCTCTATGGCATCAAAGTAATCGAACAATCTGGGTGCATCACCTGACCCATCGAATTTGTTGATCGATCTCAGATACTCCTTTGCCAGATCGTTAAGCTTTGTTGATGTTGTTAGTAATGGTGATGGTGATTGTAGCGTGTTGCCTTCTATAGCTGCATTCTGATTGGTTGGTGCACTAGGTGATGTATTTGTTTTGTCGATTTTTGCTATCAATTCGCCCATTAGGGTTGTCAGCATGTCTAATTTATCTTCCTGATTTCTGATCATTATAGCCATCTGTTCCTGTCAATCAAGGCTAAATGCAATATTACTCTAATAGTTGCTATCCAATCCTTCGTCATCGTCATCAGGGGGTTGATATCTGTTGTCTGTTTTTGATTTAGATCATAATCTTGACGATCTTGTTGCTGACGATGATGATGTGTATAGATTGTCCATTTCATTGTCATTAAATGCTATGTCGTTATGTATTGTTTATCGCGTTGCTTTATCGCAGTGTCGTTTATCGCATTGTTTATCGCGTTGTTTGATGCATTGTTTACAATTTTAAATAAATGCTTACTGTAATTGCAGTTGTAACTGCTATGATTGCATAGATGATTATATAGATCTCAGGTTGTTGAGCTACAATTTGAGTGGCTCAAAGCTCATAACCTGTTGAAATTTGATCTTCGAATGTGTTTGGAGTAAAGAGCGCACTGGCTTATAAAGCCAATATGTGTGTATTTATTAATGCTAAATTATAATTGGTCGATACAAAACAAAGATCATCTAAGCTACGATTGAGTGATGTAACAATCAATCATTGATGGGAGAGATATAATAAGCTAATAATTTCAACAATAATATATTAGATCAAAATACTATTTTAGGTTATAATGTAATTGCAGATCTCAATAACACTACAGATCTCAATAACACTTTGAGTCTCAGTGTTATTATAGGTCACATAACTGTGATCCTACATGATCAAATTATATATCATCACAAAAATGTTCTGTCATAATGTATATATATAGAATAAGTGCATTGTAAAAAAAAAGAGCAGAAAAAAAAAAGCTTATGTATTGTAGAAAAAAAAGAGCTTGTATATATATATATATGTATAGAATAAGTATATTATAGAAAAGAGCTTATATGTTATAGGAAAAAAAGAGTAGAAAAAAAGAGCTTATATAGAAACTATATAATCTTTCTTATAGTGCATTT